>LKNJ01000217.1:181446-281658 GCA_002120245.1 Maccullochella peelii | reverse complement strand
CCCCCCCCCCCCGCCACCCACCTTCTACTTTCAGTGTTAATTAAAATGATAAGTGAGTTCCAGATCTTGTTTTTTTTCCTCACCCTTCCGATCTCAGTGAAATGCTAATTAAACAAGCTTCATTAAATCACATTTCACTTCTCCATTGGATTTCGCTGAGAGGACATAAGGCTGAAAATAACTTTTTCTCCCCGTCTCCATTTATTAAAAATGCTGATTTGTTCGTGGACGACAGCCTGCAGGTCTGAGTAAAGCACTGCCTACGGAGGCCCAATGCAAACAAGGACACCTCTAAAAAACCATCAAAATGCAAATAGGATTGTGTTAGAGTAAATCTGCCTGACCCGCTAACAGAGTTCCCACATTATCTTCCCCTCTGATCTTTCTGAGACGCCGCCGTCAGTCAGACACGTTCTGAACTGAGAGGGATTTATGATTTTCCTTTCCCCGTGACTAACAAGAGCCGCATTTAAGGAACAGTGGAAGTGTGTCAATGTGTTGTCTAATTGCTGTGGTACAGTAGCGCCACCGGCCAATCCATTTCAAACAGCTGACATGAAAAGAGCAGATTGTTGATGAGACAAGCGCGAGGCATCATTAGGCACTGGAGCTTTGATCAAATGAATTTTAGCTCAATTACGAACATTTACATTTACACCGTGGACCAGACTCTGGATATCGTCACTATATGCTGCTCATTACGCCTCGAAAGCCGGCCGTGCAGCTGCCAGGAACCTGCTGTACTGTACACAATGTACCGAGCCGCCCATTAACTCTGACCAGCAAAGACAGCTTAAAGCTACAGCTGGTGATGGCGACGCTGATCAACAGAGAGGAACAACAGCTCTCCCATCCTCGCAGTCAAGGGTTCACACAACAATGACAGTCATTTACATTAAAAAGGAAAATACACCTTAATGTGTCTCCTATCTGCGTCTCCTTTGATTTTGGAGATGTGGATGTGGATGTGTGAACATAAATGAGTCTGTCAAAGTGATAAGAAAAAGATGAAACTCCCTTGAGGATAGCATCAAGTCACAATTACACAATTCCTGGAGTTTGATGATAAATGGACGAGTGTTTCCGGGACAGTACCCAGGGTGACTGTGACACAATGGTAAATTGTTAGTGCTTCAAAAGTTAATTTGATTTTTTGATTAGGGATTATTGGATTATTGCCTTTATGGGTGATTATTCATGGATGCTACAGAGTAACAATCCATGACATTCAAATATAAATACTATCTTTTGCTATTGTCTCTCATCATTTAAGATGCCGATACTTCAAATTAACCAGTTCATGAAAGCTTTTGGATTTTCTATTTAAAGCCGTTTGATGGGTGGGTCTTGCACAGTAAGTAATGTGTTTGTAACAACAGGACAGCACAGCAGAAGTGTTTTATTAAATGAAAACATAAAGGACCGAGTAGTTAGTATCAAAAGTGATGACCATCATTGCTGAAGAGAAATAATGACCTTTTAAGATCAGTTAAGAAATTCCAATGATGCAATAAATTAAATCCTAGCCAAGACAGGAACCAGCTTTTGTTAAACAGCAGCTGTGTTGTTGGAAATAACCTCAGTCTGTGCAAGCTTTACTTCAGTTTGTGCTAGACAAAAAAGCCACTGTGCACTTTCTAGCCAACCGTTAAAGCTGCACAAATCCAAATTCTTATATTAACAATGAATTAAATAACTATGTTTAACATTAAAGGGGTCTCTCGTAGTGACGAACCCGCGATGAATCATCACCCGACTCAGCTGACCCATTTTAGCATCTTTCAGCTCATTGTTGTGGTTTTGACAGTCGGCAACTTTACTTTTTTGTTTCAGTCTCACAGCTCTCGTCAACATCGTTTCCAGCAGCTAAAGAGCCAGATGTTTTTCGCAGCAGTTTTTCTCAGAGAACCAAAACACAGATAACGCTGCCCCCAAGTGGCCAAATAAATAAAACAAAAGTTGTGTTACAGAGTAAAACACCACATTATGTGTATCCTTGAGCTCTAACAAATCCAGAATTGTTTGCGTTTACCAATTAGTGGTCTTGTTGGTGCATTACTGCACATTGTAGCTTCTTACCATCACCTGTGGATCAGTAAAATAGTGTGACAGCATTACTAGAAACGCTATCGTATCACGTGCGTGCCTGTACGTGCGTACACGAGATAAATGAGACAAACCAAAAGGGGACCCATTCATAGAAAACCGCCTCCATAGCATTACTAGAGGTGTAAAACTGCACAGAAAACCTTTAATTTCAACAACTCCCACAAGAAAAAGAAGTGTTCATTGGAATTCAATCGAGTCATTGTAAAAGTGATTCAAAATTGATGTGAATATACATTTAATTTAAAAACCATGTTCCACACACATGCCATGTGAACCAACAGGCATACATGCGGACACAGTGACAACACACACACGCACAGCTTTGCAGTGTCCCAATCTCCCCAAGTGAGGGACCCAAAGCCCCATAATTATCACACATCCACTTAGTTCGCCGTTAATTAAAGGCGCCAGCTGATTGGTTTGGAATCAAAGAGCCCGGACCTGCAGCCTCTTGTGATGTTTAAAGACAGACGGTGTTTTCTTGCCGACATGCAGCGTTTAAGATGGATAATGATGAGCGAGAGTGCTACGCCCGGCTTCGGGAGGCCCCTGACTCCTCTGACTGTTTTGTTTTAATTACACCTGCACAGAAGAGATGTTAGGAAAGGAACTCAAAAGAGTCCAACGTGGAACGGTTGTTTGTTCTCTGATAGCACCTGAAGAGTGTGACAAATACTACTTTGATGTCTGCTCAGGCTCACTTTTACATTCCAGCGACATTTCAGATGAAAAGAGATCTGTCAAAAATGCGTCTTCGTTGTTAAATAGCTGCATCAGGTAGTCTACCATTGGTACTCTGATATCCTCACCTTCAGCTGTTCCAGGTCAGGTCTCTCCATGCTGACCACTGCGGCCAGCAGCTGGTCCTCCAGACCGTCTCTAGTCACTGTGAAATTTATCAAGGTGCACTGGGCCTGCAGCTCCGGCTGGTAATGAGGGCTGGCGAGCTTGGTGTGCAGGATGAGGCGGAAACTGGGGTTGTACTCGCACTCCTTGTCTCCGATCTTTATGTACCTGTTTGGGTAAACGAGGACCGGAAATCTTCTAATCATTGAGAGTCACTAAATGCAAGTAAAAATTGTGAAATGGCAAGATGTTACCAAAGCAGACGCCAGTTAAGGGGATTCGTAACTAAAAAGGAAAAGCTGTGATTAGAAAAGACAATCCTGTTCATTGTCCAAATTGGATTTTTATTCTACCAATTTAAATCAATTTGATGATACACTCATAAGAAACTGAAAATTGTCAAAATTATTATGTAAATCAGAAACTGCCTTATTAAAGATCAAGTTAACAAGATTGAAAGCCCAGGTACAGCTACTAAATGGACCTTGAGGCGAGATGGTCTTGTCAGCAGGTACCAAAAAAGAAAGCCCTAACTCACAGTGTTGAGTCGTTTTCCTAAAGGTTGACTTTACCTGCCCTTCTTAATGGTTTCTCTGCCCAGCAAAGGTCCAAGAACAGGATCCAATGTTTCCTCCAAGTTCTCTATCAGAACCACATCACCGGCTGACAGTGCTCTCTCTATGGCATCCAGGTACCTTTTCAGGGAAAGACAGCAGAATCCCGCTGTCAAAATCTTCTCCCCAAAAAAATGACCACGTGCACACTTCCCCGCCTCTTACCCTCTCTGTCCGATGCGGATGACACGCAGGTCTTCGCCGTATTTGTTTTTGATCCACTTGATGCCTTGCAGCTGGGGGTCCACCATGAGGGGCCAGCGCTGGCAGGAAGTGAGAATGGTGGCATTCTCAGTGGACATCCTGTCAGCGGGCAGCCCCTCATTCTGCCACGCCGCAATGTCCGCGTCGTCTGTCAGCATGGTCAGAGGGTCCAGGTCAGGGGTCACTGGGATGGGAATCTTGCAGATGATATTGATGAGTCTTTATGAAGTTTGAATCATTTTTACCACTCTGGTAAAGTCTTAAAAGTGGAATATAAAACTTCTGCTAAACTTCTGTGAGAAGTACGTTTCTTTAATGAAACATTTCTCCAGAAAAAACTGGGAGTGTGAATCTGGAATTATACCTTACAAGCAGTAAAGGTGGTGATTATACAAGTGGGTTCTGATTTACTGTTTGTGTCAGATTTTACCTATTGATAGCATCACAGCTACACTAGACGAGGCAGTATCGTACTTTAATTGTTGTATATACCCCACATTTATTGTGCTTACATTCTTTCATTCATTTTGTAATATAGAGCGACTATGGGAAGGTTTGCCTCGCCTTACTTCTAAATAGGAGACAGCTGACATGCAATCAGTAGCTGATCGTGTTTACATTCTTTCAGTCATCGTGACAGACAACAGCAGCGATCGTAACAAGCAGCAGCTTTGCAGAGGAGATGGTTTTGCTAGAAGTGTGTTACTGAAAAGGAGAAGATAACGGAGCTTTTTTTTAAATGTATTTATTTTTAAAACTTGCTTCATGTTGTCTTCACTCTCAACAAGCTCCACCAGCACCAGAAACTTGCAGGAGAAAACATTAGCATGACCAATCACAGTTCTTGTGGTTTCCATGTGGAGGAGTGAATTGTGTATCTGTATTTTCAGCTGCAAATTAATACACAAATTCGGTGCTATAGGGAGTAATTCCAGCAGCTAAAAGTGTAATACTGAAAAGGACAAAATTACGGAGCCTTTTTTTGTTTTGTTTTTTTTAACACTGGTTACATTTTTGGGGAAGTGCATGTCAGCCATCACCTCTTAACGTATAAATCCCACTTAAGGCCACCCACCTCCAGCTGACTGAGATAAGGCCTCCAGGTGTTGTCCATGAGCTGGAGCCTGTAGCGTTTGGTGAAGTATCCCAGGTAGGAGATGAAGGCGGTGATAAGGAGGACGTCCCCACACAGAGTCCTCTCCTGTTTCTTGAAGTTTTCTACGGCCTCTGCCCAGCGAACATTCTCTGATGCTAGACCTCCCACCTGAAACCAAAAGCACACTTTTTTCTACTAAAAATTACACTACTATAGCATATTCCCCATGGGCATCCTGTAAAATCAAATCTAAATTAATCTACGGCTGCCGTCCTTGATGCACAGCATCATGAACACCAGAAAATCTCCAGAACAACAATGCCTTGCTACCTTCAAGTCCTTTTTTATTAGGTTTTCATATCTTTTATCACCTCTCTGCTCGTGTACCAACACCTCTACTCTTTACTGCAGCAATGACACAATTTCCCTTCAGGGATAAATGAAGTTCACCTTAATATCTTAGCTCTTCCAAACTTGAGAGGCCCCGTACTTTGACACAGACTGCAACTTTTAAGCATACATCCCAAAAACACTGTACACTTCAGCTAGTTGAAAGCTTTTGCGTTGATATTTGTGATTGACTACCAGATGAGCCCAACGTCTCGTCCTTTTGTTGCTCCCGTCAGGCCTTTTGAAATCTTCCTCTGAATAATTTAGATTATCATACTAACAGTGTCAACACTCATCTTTTTGTTGTGCTGCTGTCAGCAGGAGATTTACACACTGGCAGATGATGGAGGGATTTATGTATATACATGTGTGTAAACATATGAATTGAGCACCTAAGAAAGAGACAGCCACAGTAACAAGCAGAGATAAAAATAGTTTTGGGGTATACATGTGTATAAATACAAGTTTGTGCAGTAGGGGTGTAATGCAAAAGCTAATATGCACTGTACAACCACCTGGATTACTCTGGTACTGAAGAAAGAGTATGAACACTTACACCACCAGTAAAGTTTGGGTTCAGTTGATCGTTGCAAAGTGCGTACAATGTCTGTGTGTTATGACTGAGAAGAAAGTTGTGTGACGTTTGTGGCAAACTGTCACAGCTGGGGACAAATATTACTGGAAGAATTCAGATGCTGTTTGTACCTGATCAGAATGCATTATCTGTTCATATGCGAATAATTCGTTTACAGCCCTACTAAACATATGTATAAGCATCTAAGAAAGAGACAGTCACACTAACAAGCAAAGATGTTGTGGGTATATATGTGTCTAAATACAAGTTTGTACACATCTGTATCTGAGGGAAGAAGCAAGTGGAATAGATGAGGAAAGACTGTGTTTGTGTGCGTTAATGGGTAGCTGATGCTCTGCGTGACCCCGCTGTTGCCCTCCTCACCAGGCGGTTGGCCAGGGAAATGGTGCGCGCGGTTGATTCCGCTTCCTGTTGGCACTTGAGCTTGTCTGCAGTGGCCTTCTCAAACTTGGCTGTCAGCTTGGACAGGTTCTCATTAAGGTGCTGAAAGGCCACAAATGCACAGACAGACACACACAGAAATAGAGAAAAATTGGCACTTGTTAAAATACAGTGTGGTCATAAAGAATCTTCAAAGATAGCTAAAGCCTCTCTATGAAAGAAACTTGTGAGTGTGTGAAAAGTTAGGTTAAACTTATCATTCCCTCCGCTATGGATTTATTTGGCATATGGAAGCAATTAGCACAAGGACAAACAGGATTAATCGGTGGAGAGGCACACAGGTTCAGTAGATTAGTTTGAGGATTGCTAATTCCCCTTGGCTCTGAACCCACTCTCCGCTCAAGTGATCTGATTGAGGGCTGAAAAATGACAGCAAGAAGTCATGCTGGATCTTATTAAGAGTCGTCACTCTGCACTCTGCAGGGTTTGATGTAAGCAGCCGCCGCAGCGTCCCGAGCACCGCGCTCTGCTGGGGCTCTCTGGCGCTCTGATGTGCTGAATGTCAAACTGAGAAACAATTATTTACAGCAGCTTTTATCAATAGGGTTTTTAGGTTGATGGATTTGGTTTTAGATTAATGAACAGTAAAAGCCTTTAATAGCACTTACACCAGCTTTGTATTGATGAATTGCTGGTGGTATATCATTACTGGCAGAGCTCATGTGTCAACTGTCACTCAAGCCTTGATAAAATAATTCATATCCTGAATTTCTGCCTCAGCTCATAGCCTCTGGTTGTTGTTGTTTTTATTTAATTTATGTAACATCAAATTCTTATTATACTGCATATCTAGTTGTTGATCCACACTGATGTCTCAAATCTTTCATAGCTAGGTGCTGAGATTTCTGGCTTTCACAAGTCAATTTCAGTCCACATGCTGTTTAGTACAAAAGTCAGCCCACTCTCTAAAGTTTAAGACACTAGTGTTTGTGTCAGTGCAATTCTTTGTCAATAGAAATGGCTAGAAAACAAGAACAGGACTTCAAAGAACAGTAAGTCCTTTCTTTAATAAAATGCTAATACAATTTCATAGAATATATCCTCTGGATTTTAGATATTGACTTCTTTTGAAATAGATACTTGGCAGGCAGCAAATAAACTTTTCATTTCCTGTATCGTCAGTCCAATGTGATGGCTTACATTGATCTTGCTCTTGATGATGGCGAGCTTCTCCTGTGCAGCAGCCAGCTCTGCGTTGGCCTTGCTCAGGGCCTGACGCTTGGGCTCCACCTCACAGTAAACCTCGTAGAACTTGACAATGTTTAAAACCCAGGAGCAAAGGCCGGCAGCCGCGTTTGACTTGGAGGCCACCAGATCTGGCTGGAACTCTGGATCCTGGAGAAGACCGAAAAGATGAAGAAACGGGTGCACAAATGCAAAATAAAACACATAAAACACGACATCAGGGCTCTAAAAAAGTATTGCTATACTGTCCTACAAAAACAAAACAGTGATATTTGGTCAAAACTGAGTTGAGTGAATTATGTGTGCCTTAACTCAACTTGCTTCAAAATGTATTCATACATTTAGAAATGTAAAAACATATTTTCCAGTATTTTTTAACTAATTCCTGCTCAGGATAAAAACGTAACAGTACGGTTAGTTCACTGACAAACTCAAAATCACCACATACAACAAGCTGATCTTCAACAACACATTAGCTGACTGATGTTTAATGTTAGCATTAAGTGGGATCCTACTCCATTTTTTCACTCCTGGCTGATGTTAAAATGCTAATGTTAGTTACATCTTTATAAAAGACTGAAAATTAAGGTCACATAGTTTCTTCTTCTTTAACACTGTTCTCATGCAGAGTGCAGTATCTGCAGTTTTAGGTCTTTAAAGACGGCTTGACAATGATTTTTGGGTAAAAAAAAAATCTTTCCAAAAACACAGTTAAACAGTTAACTGGTTGACCCTCAAAACCTTGAACCCAATTATAAAAGTCAGTGAGACATTATGAGTTAGAACTGTGGTTGTGTTTTCTTCATTAACATTTGTTTTTGCTTACCACTTTTAAATATTAAAGTTCTTTTATAAAGACATAAAATCATGTTCCATTAACAGTCTGGAAACTGCATCTGTGTGGAATGAATAGTGAATTTACAGTGAGTTTTGGCTTCATCTGCTGCACCGACATACCTAGTATCTGTTCCATTGAACTTCATAATGAGGGGGGCTGTTAAATTTGTAACGCTTAATTAACTGGTTGATTTTCTCTGGCTGTCATTTGGACGCTCAGCAGCCATAATGTGCCATTGCCATTGTAGTCACGCCCCTGCTAAATTTATGACTTATTAGTTGAACTTGCCAAGCGGCAGACATTGCACACCGCGTGGCTGTTAGCGTCGACTTTAATGAATAAGGGCTAATTGAAACGCTCACCTGCAGGTAAGGCTGAATAGCTTTTAGGCAAGTCTCTGGGATGTTCTCCTTGTTGAAGTTTATCAGAGAGTCCAGGAACGCGTCCACTTTGGCCATCATCACCTTTGCAGCCTTCCAGCTTCGATCCTTTGGGACTTTGCCGCCGGGTGCCGACAGGACCATGACTGCTGCTGTGACGTTGGTCACCGCCGCCACTGGAGAGCCGAATGACTTCAACTCTGTCAGGTTGTTCTGAAGTAGGCGAGACAGAGGGAATAATGGATGGAAAATGAAAGAGCTATGATTTAATTGAGTTTGAACAACTGCATATCTCGGTGGTCTGCTGGGGGAAATAGAGAGAAAAAGGAAAGGATTAAAATAAAGGAAGAAGAACCTGTGCTGACTTTGAGAAGACAACAGAGAATTCTAATTAGGGCATCTTTAGAGAGCTCGAAGCAGTGATTGAACTGTCTGTTCTGCTTGTTTGAACAGAGAGAACCTTTTAAACACAGAGGGTGTTTTTGAAAATCCCCGAGGCTGCTCATAAACCTACATGGGATGCGAGGATGAAGTAAAATGCCCGCAGAACATAGAGAAGACATTATTTTAGCAAAGACCTGGCTAAATCCTGTGATTCAATAATCTTTAATACGGTTCAAGGCCTGTGTGACATAACTTATTCTACTGATGCTGGGGAAACTAAATCAAACAAAGAGAAAAGAATGCAACCCCTCTTAAAAAAAGAAGAAAACTAAGAGAGAAGAGTGTGATGGAACAAATCAATAAGACACAGCGAAGGATAAGAGACTAACTGACCTTATTGAGAGTGTTAAGGGCATCCTGAGCAGCTAGGAGAGCTGGTTCAGCCTTGGCCAAGTCCTCCTCGCAGTCTCTCTGTTTGCCGCTGACCACCACAGCAATGGCCGCCACCTTTTGCTCTTCCTCATCAGCTATTGCCTTCTCCTTGGACACCTTCTCAGTTTCTATCCCAACCACCTGGGGACAGCACGCATGATTTATTTCTGGGTTAGTGGTGCAAGTTCAGTCAGTGGCTTAGTTTTCACAGCACAGATAAAACGAAAAAATTAACCTCCCGAACAAGTCATCTAGCTTAAAATGTAAAGAAGAGTGGAATTACAAGCGACTAAAAATATGCACTAGGCAACAAACCCCAAGCGGCAGTTGGGTTTGACATGCAGGAAATACCCAGAAAAGTATTGTACAGAATGCTTATGTTTACCCCTCTGACCTATCTGAGATCGATCTATAACAGAAGATGAAAGAGATCAGAGGTTTAAGTCCAGCTTTCTCTGAATTTCTCACACTGTAGTGAACAGCGTTTACACCCAACACGTCTGTGGAGCGTAAAGGGGACATGGTTCCTGGAAGGACAAGCCTTTTATTTCTTTGTGCATCACAAGCGAAATTCCATTCATCCCCATTGTATTGGGGTCACTGCAGAAATCTTAGAGTCAGATATCTCAAAACCTGGGCACATAAAACCAAAACTATCTGTACCACTAGATACATGAAAATACAAACATTTAACAATGATATTTTTGCAGTGTGTCTACAAAAGACCAAATGTTCTCGCCTGGATCAGCTTGTCAGCGTCCTCGTTCTTCTGTTTGAGTTCCACTTCTTGAGCAGCCAGCTTGGCCTTGAGGTCATCCACCTATCAGAGGATAAGACAGGGAGACCAAGAGGTCAGGAGGATGTGACTGGCTGATACAGCCAATGCCATTTCATTCTGGTCTAGTGTTCATTCATCCAGACCTTCAGTCTCTCCCAGCTCAAATTCCATATATATGTAAGCTTATCAATCTCAAACTTAAAGTACTTGTATTTTATACTACTTTATACTTCTATACTCTACTACTTTTCAGTGGGAAATAGTCCTTTTTCCTTCGCAATGTATTTTGACAACAAAATCCAATTATTTCCTAATAAAATATTTGAGTCTATTTTCTTTATATTTTAAAACCTGCATTGTTTATAGCCATGTTTACATCAGCTATCAGTCTTTTTCTTTGCTGGCAAATTACCACCACCAACTGTTGGTCAGTGGAATTGCGAGAAACGGGGGGACGTCATATCAGTTCCCATTCATATAGATCAATCTTTGAGGTAAATGTGTCAGTTTCATTTACCATCACACTGGGTAATTTGACTGCAGGGCTGTTTGTCATCTTCTTTTTCATATTTGATGCCTTGCATGCACTACATATTTGCAATACCACCCTCAGGAGTCAGCAAGAAACCCAACTCAAGTGTTTAGAAGCAAGCCTAGCAGTTTCCATACTTTTTATGCTAAGCTAGGCTAACCACTTCCCAACATCCCAGACTTGAGGTTTATATCAATCTCCTCATCTCGCTTTTGGAAAGAAAGCAAAATGTTTAACTATTCCTTAAAGTTACAGGAAGACACACAAATGACAAAGGTTGTCCAGAACACATGCACTAATATGAGGGGAGCAGTCAGGAGCGCATAGGGGTGGGCTGCTGACAATCTATTTTTGTCTCATTAAATGGTATAAGTAGCAATCAGTGTGTATATCATGGGCACTAATGAATCTATCGCTATCATCTAATTGATTCTCTCAGGCTGTTTTGAAGGACTGATCATTTGTTTTTGTTGTTTGCACCCTCGTTGGATCTTAAATTAGTAATACAATCGCTGATCGAGCTCGATGGCAATTTAATTGAAACCTAAACATCTCCTCAATTCTTCAAAGCAATAAAGGAGATTATGTGGCTTGGGAAAGTCAAACAAATAAGCTTCATAAAGGGCCTAACCCTTTTGCAGATAACATTTTGTGCCCTTGTGCCATGGACCACGCATGTGACCTTTAATCCATTACTCGGAAAAAATCTTATTCTGTCCAAGTAGATAAAAGGGCCAGAAAAAAAATGAATAGCATGCATATCTGGAAAAATAAAGCTTTAGGATCCAGAGCTGCTACCAGCGTAAACAAATGCACAGACCAAGGACGGTCGTAAAGAGAAATTAAAGCTGTTACAAACTCCTCATAACTCCCCAACAAATAGGGCTCTGCATTACCGTCTGACTCCATCAAAATGTTGCACTGGGGAAATAAAAACAGACGGTTTTTCATGCTTGTCTTTCAGCTAATTAACAAACAGGAAATCAGGCCGGAGGGTTGAGACGATTCCACGCAGAAGTTGCGGTCGAACATTAGATGAGCACCAAGTGAGCCATCAACATGATGAATAGGCAGGGGGATGACAGGGGGTTTGGGGGGGGGGGGGGGTAGAAGGACAAACTAATTGGTGGGAGACATGGGTGATATTCAATACATCCGAGCGGCTTCTGTGTTTATCTACTGCAGATGGAAATCCAAGCAGGAAAACATGTCACTGTTGCTGACTGTCTTTAGAAAACAGCCCACTCCCTGCTGCTCTTAATGGAGATTAGAACAATTGTTTCTTAAGGCAAGATTAGATTTGATACCAAGCAAGAGACTATACCCATTCATCCACGTGTGTGATGGCTTATAGACTCATGGTGACTAAGTATAGCTTCATTCATGCAACAAAGAGACATCTGGCTGTGTGTGTGTGTGTGTGTGTGTGTGTGTGTGTGTGTGTGTTGGGGAGGGGGTCTAATGTTTCCAGTTATTATCCTTTAAGGGAAACCTGTCATTTTTCTTTTTCCCAAAGCAGAGAGCTGTCAGGATGCAACTGATTTAGGTTGGAAGGATTACACTTTAGGAGGAGCCTTCTAACTGCTAGGAGTTACTAACTGCTACTACTAGTAATACTACTTTTACTACGCCTAGTGTTACAGAACTAATACTACTATTGTTTCTCCTACTTTTCTTTTTTGACTAATACTATTACTACAACTACCACTACTTGTGTAGTGGTTGTAACTATGACTAACTATTACCATTTGTACATTACTAGTTTTAATTCTTCTACTACTACCACCACCACCACCAGTACTACTACAATTAGTAAAACTACTACTTACTACAACTACTATTACTACTATGACTGCACGCATTACTAAAACTGCTACTACTATTACTACTAGTATTACTACTTGTACTAGTGCTAATGCTACTACATTGTCACAAAGTCTGAAGCACGAGCGTGTATGTGCCGACTGTTTCTGAGACGATAAGTGGGCAAGCACTGCGGTGCATGGAATCCACACACATTGCTACAGCAGCCAAAGGTAGGACACTAACTCCACATAATTGAAGAGGAAAAAAAAACATGTAAGTAATGTGTCCAGATCCGTTGCTTTAACCCTTGTTAGCCACGGACTCTCTTGCACGGAGTGTGTTAAATAACAGCACTTTGAGTACCGCAGCCATCAGTGTGGATGCACTAACAAACACAGGGTGCATTAATGGCTTCTTGCTGCTGTAAAGGGTGTGCTCTCTAATTAGACAGCTTCTCAATTACCATACAGCCCCTATATGTGTGTGTTGGCTCACTCCTACAGTAAATGGGGAACAGGAAGCAAAAACACAGGAACCTCTGGGGATTTCAACACATTGATGTCACTTATGTGTAAGGACTGTTTATGCATGTGTGTGACTTTGTGCAGGTGGGTATGTTTATGCAAAGCAGTGGAAATGCACGATATGCAAGAGTGAAATTATGTAATGTATATATGTGTGTGTGTGTGGTTTTACATTCACTTGCACAGTGTAGTAGACCCACTATAATTAGGGCTGCTTCACACACAGACCTTGTGTTGCATTATTCATATAGCTTTCTCTTCTGCAAAGGTGTGGAGACGGTAAACATTTGGACAAATGGATCCAGGTGTTGATATTAAGATGGAAACATCAAATGATGCAAATAAAGATTTCTCATAACAAAAAGGACAAAAAGTCAACCAGGTAGCTTCTGCTCTATGTATAGCTCAGTAGGGGTAATTGGCTGTGTATGGCATAGATAAAGTATACACATGGTGGCTACCACTAACCAACTATCACGACTACGTTTCTAATACTACTACTACTACTACTACTTAAACTACTTCTACCATAATAGTTTTACTACTATTCCTTCTATTTCCACTATACTACTACTGCTGCTACTACTTTTATTACTACTACTGCTCCTCTTATTACTACTACTTCTACAACTACTAGTACTACTATATTACTAATGCTACGACTGCGATTACTATTATTATTTAGACCGTTTTGTAAGATCCTTTTGTGTATGATACTGTTTTGGGAAAACAGAGAACATTTTGTATGAGACCTGGGGCAAAGAGAAATATATTGTTGTATATTTTAAGTTTTAAATGGGTGCTTGTGGACAGTACCTGAGCAGAGGTGCTGTTGAGCTTCTGCAGGCCGTTCTCCAGCCGCTCCATCTTGGTGGTGAGGTCTTTACTCTTCTGGCCCAGCAGACTGCGATACAGCTTGATCTGCTCCAGGAAAGACTTGGGCGTGGTGTAATTGTAGCGTCGCTCGTTGGCCAGGTACTCCTTGGAAGTCTGATTGACACTCATGTGGACGTATGCCATGAATTTACTGACTGACTGCTTCACTTGAGGCTGTGAGAGTTGTAAATCACAGAACTGGTTACTTCACATTTAAAAGAAGATTACTGTGCAGCAATATTTCCTGAGGCTCAAGCTCTGATTTTAATTTTCGGGGCCTACGGTCTGCTCTTGAAATTAATATAACATTGGTTGTGTCACGGTGCCTGGCATTTGAAATTATATTTTCAGAGTGTGAACATCATTTTTGTGGCTGGCTTCATCGCTGTGTGTATATCAGAGTATATGCTGTTCTCACTTCAATATTCTCCACCTCCTCGAGGAACCTGAAGCTGACCGACTCCAGCGCCTCCTGTGGCCACTCATGGAACCAGTCGATCGCTGTACAGTTCACCACCGCAGGAAACTTCCTGCTCCGAACCCTCAGTTTACTACCCACTGGAGAGAAACACAGAGCCACCTGCAACGCAAGCACACACACCAAGGTCAAACAGAATTGAGTTTGAAGTCTGCTACAGCAGCGAGAGCATAGTCATTGTCTTTTTCTCTGTGTGTACAACTAGAGTCACAGTACGACGGAGAAAAGAAAGGCAGGGAATTCCTGCTTTGATTAACACTTTTTCCATGGTCAAGAGGGGGAATGAGAAACTGAATTAATTATTTGCAGCTACATCATTAAGCAAATAAAGCCCCCAGCAAGCATGTGAATTAAAAGAGTGTGTTGAGCTGTGGGCTACGTCAGACTGATTTTCACTGTTGGAAACTAACAGCTGGGCTTGTTGAGAAGCTCAGCCAGATGCTCGATACCATTACACTGAAGAAACAAACATGCAGAAGGCACACCCACAGACACTACTGATGATAATCAACTCTGGAGAAAGAAATAGCTGCATGCATATTTTACATTCCCTGTGACATTTGCTTGACACACTGCTTTCATCTGGAGGAACACTGCATGTATTACTTTAAAGCACTTTAAACATTCATTTTATTCAACATACATCTCAACTAGCTTGTCCAAACGGCAGCTTTTTTTTTTGCTTATGATCCCTTTAAATGAAGCGATATCTACATGTGATGTTTTGTCATAGGTTGCTGCAGGGCTGAGTTAACCTACCAGAGGGCTCTGGATCATAAATGAGCTCTAGGCCCCCATTGGCCCCCTTTTCTTTGCATTGTGGATTAGTGCACACAAGTAGGGGCTGTATATCTCGCAAACTATTTGATATGTATCTGGATGCATCCATGTATACATGGTCCACAATCTAGTACAAAATTTTTGTATTTTATTTTAGTTGTTCATGAAATACAGTGATTTGATTTTGAGCTAGAGCTGCAACGATTAGTGGATTAGTCGATCAAAAGAAAATTAATTACCAACCATTTTGATAATCGATTAATTGTTTCAGTAATTTTTCAAGCAAAAAGCGTCAAACATTTGCTGGTTCCAGCTTCTTAAATGTGAGGATTTGCTGCTTTTCTTTGTCATTTATGACAGTAAATGAAGAGTCTTTGGGTTTTGGACTGTTGGTTAGACAAAAATAGCAATCTGAAGACGTCACTTTGGGCTCTGGGAAATTGTGATTACACAATTTTTTGACACTTTTCTAGTCTAAATGATTAGTCATGAAAATAGACAGCAGATTAGTCGATAATGAAAATAATAGTTGCAGCCCTATTTTGAGCAACTGTTTATTTTCATCATTTCATAATACTTTTATTTCAAGTCTTAGTCCAGAAATATTCCAGAACATTATGTCTACTTCAGCAACGGCAAACATGGGCTGTGATACTCTGGAAAAACCTTTTTCCCCAGACGCTGAGGAGGAATTTTGCAGCCGACTATTCTTCACCTGGATTCCAGGATCAGTCATCCTTCTAAATTTGATCATTTCAACAATGTTATATAGGTGCATGTTGTTGTAAATAAAACAGCTCATGGCTAAATTTGTTGCCTTCAGCTGGAAGGAGTTTTGGGCAGCATACTTTGCATGTGTCATTACCTCTACTGGTAACTCTACCTTCAGTTGCATTTCTCAAATGAGCAGTCATGTATACGGTGCCGCCAGCATGTTTTACGATACCGCTGCACGTTTTTAGGAGGGAATTAAAATGAGAAAACTCCCGCTCATTCTCTCACTTACTGCTGGAATATTTATTCATTTACAACGTTTCTCTCTGTTCGACCTTCATCGGGTATAATACCTGATGAAAGTGAAATATTCAGGTGTGCAGACTTTTTCAATTTTTTCGCTGCTTGTGTAAATGCAATGTACAGATTCCTGAAGACTGTTTCATTAAAAGGCCTGAATCTTGCAATCCCTTTAGAGTCATCTAAGGACCATTTGTGGGGGTCAAAGCAGCCAGGTTGTGAACCACTCGTCCAAACCAAATTCTAGGCCAAGGTGTGATTGTAATAATGATTTAAAATATTGTCTCAGGATTTAAACTGGTGCTCAACATACTGAGTTACATGCAGAGACACAACCTCAGCAAATTTCATGGAAACATTCTGAATCAAATTACCAACATTTTTGGGAAAGCGCCCTTTCCATCCAGAAAGACAATTTGAGAGACAGAGAGCCAAATGGTTAGAAATCCACTCTTTACAAGCCCATGCCCAAGAGACTGCCTTCCCCATTTATTCACTCTCCAACCCAGGGAGGCTTGAGCTGGGAGCGAGGTGGGGGTGGAGGATTGTGGGTGGTGGATTGTGGGGGGGTGCACACTGTAATAATGACAGGATAAGCAACCCCCTGGAATCCCTCTCTCCCCAGGGGGAACAAACCGGCTACATGTTGGTGAAATTATCTGCAGCTAAACTGCGGCTCTTCTGCTCATGCCGGTGATTTATAATGACGTCCACGGCCTCCGGAAGCATTCAAGTTCATCTGAAAATGTCAGGAAAGAAAATTGTTTGGGGAAAGGCTTCATCATAAAGCCAGATGTTTATCCAAGTATGAGGGTTTTTTATTTTGGAATGGTAAATTAGAGCGTGAGGCGGCATCCTATTGCTATATTAAGAGAGGGTGGGGATCAAATACAGACGCAGTTCTATGAGAGAGATTAATGGCAAATTTTCCCCCTAAGGAGAACCACTGAGAACAACTTTTTATGGACGATTAGCAGTGAAATGCAGAGTTACAAAGAACACAAACAGCTCTTTGTCTGACTATCTGAATGGTTCACCTTGAGCTGTCTGCGAACACGGTCGATGAAGAACTTCCAGCAGTTTTCCCTTGTATCCATCAATCCCGAGCCACGGACCTCTGGCCTCACACTGCCAATGATGCTCTCCACCTCGTCGTCTGGGAACAGGTCAGGAATCTCTCCTTGAATGAATAAAACCACCCACATTACCACTGGGAAGACCACCAAGTCATTGCGATTTTTTTTTTTTTTGTTAGAGCTAAACTTGTACAGGAACTCTAGAACTTTCTTATCTTGATAGGATCTGAACTGACACTGAGACTCTCATATCAAATCTAGGTGTGTTAATAGAGGTGGTGGCAGCCGGAGTTCATACAGAGGGCTTATGCTAATGCAGAGATCTGCTTTAAGTCACAGCCTCACGGGAGCAAAGATGAGCAGAGCGTGAAATGTATATGTCGACACATAGCTAGGAATTGTCAGTATCTAGCCTGATATAAGTTCAGATTCTGAATTTCTTTGAAACTTTTATTTCACCAGGCACTTAATGTTTGACCTAATGCTCCACCAGAGCACCTACATGGCCCAGCTGCTCCAGGGTTGCCCCTCTGCTCGGCACGAATGCCCCTCTGGTTAGCTCCAAACCTGCTCTGGTGTGACAGAGCAAAAAATAACTGTAACCTCGCCTGATAACCAGACTTAATTGCCATTTTGTTTCACTTTATTATTCAGTCTGACATTGTATTTATTGTAGCTAACTCTTTGTTTGGGATGGGGTGCTAACTGTCCCACCAACATCATTTTCAATCGACACAGATGCTGCTGAAGCTTCTTAATGTTTTACATGACGATCAAAGAAATATGCCGATTTATGAGATGATATTTCTTCAAGTCACATTAAAACAACCTCTGGCACAGTAAAATGATGTCCCCATTCTTAATCTGGCCAATAATATATTAATAAAAGCTTAGACATGCACTTTCACAAATGTTTTTGTTAAAGCAAGACTATGATCAATAGTGGGCACGAGAAGCAATTACAGAGATAATGGCAAATATTTCCCTTCCTTTTCCAAGTTTCTCTTTAGTCAGTGGCCTTAAAGACATCATTAGATGGCAACCTACAGAGAGCAAATGAAAGGGAGACTCTCGAAGGACTGCTACAACCTTTAGCGTTACATGAGGGGTAGCCGAGCTAGCACTACTGCTAGCGAGCCAATCTGCTTTTACGTTGGGGACTACCGTAACAGGCTAGAAGTAGACAAGCTAGCAAGGCTATCAAAAGGGGATGTATTTACGCCTTCTGTCTGTCACGTGATCCTCAGCTTGCAGTAATTGTCCCTCGACAGTCCCCTGCAAGTGGAATGAGACCACTAGCAGGAAACAATGGGTCTACTGGTGACGTATGGTCTGTTAGCTTCTTGTTTTACTTTTGTGATAAAAACCAATGAAATGTTTATCTGTGACATGCTTAAATTTAGAGTAACAGTAGCATGTAGTGTAAAAGTAAGTAAAGAGGATTCATAAAGTCAGCAATATGACTCTGCAAACTTTAGATTACTAACATTAGCCGTCATAAGCTACTGGTCATACCAGATCAAGTTAGGCAAGTGTATTAAATTGAGCAAGTGTGCTTTTTATTCCTTAATAATTCAACTTGGTTATTTGTAAGAGGAAGATTTAATTATTTCTTTTTTTAGAAGTTCATAGTCTTGCTTTATATCTTCAAATTGTAAGTTGTGATCTAAAGTTGCTGTTGTTGTATTAGCATATGCCATCCTTTCCAGTCCTATACAAAATGATATAGTACATTCATGTTTTGCATACTAACTGCCAAATTATTGCACTGCCAACAATTATACATTGAGAATAATTTTATGCTATGAGTTGCACCCTTCAAATGTCGAGTATAAATCTAGATGTGAATGCCAACCTTGTTTGCAATTCTTCACAATGATGTGTTGTAGTTGATGAGTAATGCTGCAGAAATAGCACCACAGTGATTTGTTGCTGTGGCAAAGCAAAAGCATTTCTCTCTTGCAAAACATGACACGCAGTAATTAGCGAAGCCTGCTGTTACCCGATGCCAACAGATCGTTGACCAGAACGAGGAACTTCTCGTCTGCCACTTGGGCGTCAGTCATTAGGAACACGGTGCCAATATTCTTCACGCCAGCTTTGATGTAGAGGGACGCCAGGTCACTCTGGGTGACAGGGAGAGAGAGAAAGAGACGGAGTGGGAGAGTGACACACATAATGAGATTGGGTTGTGAGAAGGCTAAACATTTGTTATTTTGCAGTGATACATGGCTGAGACCTGAATCACTGTGAGGATAGTGTGTGGATTACCAGAACTGTGTTTACATACTGTAGGGATTATGTTTATGTTTCACTCAGATACACCTCCATGTTTAAATTTTTATTTAAACCTCAATTTCAAACCTCACCTGGCTGTAAGAAACTTTAAAATACTTAATATGAGACTGATTGAGTTGTTCAGATGGATGTTTTTGCAGTCTTTGCCATGTAATCCTCTTCATACCTTGAGGTCGGTGATACTGTAGCCTTTTCTCAAGGTGATCTGGAAAACCTCCAGATTGGAGATAAAGGCAGCCAGTCGGGTCAAACTCTGCTTGCCGCTGCCGCCCACTCCGACCAGCAGCGCATTACCCCGCGGAGACTCCAGGATCCGGTTTATACGGCAGCTACATGTGGAGGCGCAGACAGTCGGGGGAGGGAAAGGTGTGAGGGAGGAATCAGTGGAACGGTGAGATAAAAGGTAGGGGGAGGCAAGCCGGATAAAGACAATGACTCATAAGACAAACAGCAAAAGACAAACACAGTTTCCTCTCTCTGCTTTTATACTGCCCATCACTCGGTTTCATTCAGATGTACCAGCACGAAATGTTTTAAACATTAGACTAAAGTGTACTGTGCTCCTGAAAATCTTTACGCCGTCAGTAAAACAAAAAGGCATACATATGGATTTATGTATATTTAAAAATAATTTATTTTATTTCAGTTTTTGTTGCTTCAATTGAGGTTGTTTCCAAAACGAATACACCAACACATTTCAACTGCTGTCACGACTTACATACCCACTGACACATCGCAAACACCTCAACTTTCTTTAGCACTAAACTGAAATTTCAACGGCTTTAATCTTTTACAGTTCAGCTGACATTCAGCTTTCATCTCTTACTCTTCAGTTGACAGTTCAACTGCTTTCAGTACTCACAAGTCAACTGCCATTTTTAGTTGCTTTCATGGCTTAGACATCGACTAACTTCAGCTGCTTTCATTTCTTACACTTCAGCTGACAATTCCACTACTTTCAGTGCTTATATTTACTTTGCAAACACCTTAACTTTCTCTAGTGCTTCAACTGAAATTTCAGTCATTTACAGTTCAGCTGACATTTCAATTTTCATCTCTTACTTTACAAATGACACTGCTTTCATCTCTTACACTTCAACTTAGCTTTCATGGCTTAGACATCGACTGACGCTTGCTGCTTTCATCTTCAGGTGACAGTTTAACTGCTTACTCTTCAAATGTTCATTCAACTACGTTCATTGCCAACATACAAACTGACAATTTCCACTGACTCAATTTCCAGGGCTTAAATTGAAAATTCACTTGCTTTCAGCAATTACACTTCAACTGCCTGTGTTCATGATAATTAAGGAACATGTCACACAATGTAACTGTGGGTGTTTTTCACCTCGTAAAACAAACTCATGCTGTGCAGCCAAACACAGTTAAAACCCACAGAACTTTATATTACATTCTACTGGAGATCCCACAGTTTCCTCCGATACCAAATAGGTATCCGTTGAGTTCAGACAGTTCAGATTGCATACAAAGTCAGGGGGAAGACGCTATTAGACGCGAATTGGCCTGGGGCAGCACGTATTGACGCGTCTTCATAAACGTACAGAAACGAGAGGAAAAAGATGAGGCTGGTGACAAATAACAGAAAGAACCAGAGTTCCTGGAGAGTTCTGAGTTTAGTCAGAGGCTGAGCTGAACACAAATACACAGGCAAAATCCACCAGATATGCTTGATGCATCCGTTGCTAGCTAGGTTACACCTAACATCTGTACAGTTGTGTACAGATTTGTTTTTGGGGTGAATAAACAGTCCAGCGGTCAAATTCTGGAGAATGACGAAGGGGAAAATTTGCAGCGCTTTCTGTCTGAACACACCTTGAGACTGAATTTTGGGAAACTGCGTATAAAATGAAACACAAGACAACTAGAATGTCTACTTAAGCTACTTAAGAGGGAAATTAAAAGGGAAAAACTGGATGTTAGGGCTGAATAAATTTTTTAGAGTGAAGCAAAACCTAACCTGTTCTCTGCATTTATGTTAGGCCACCATGATGTATGCTTCACAGCTTTTCACTGATTTGCCTGTCTGTGCTTTTGACAGTCTGTAAAATGGAACTGGAAATCCTAAAATACCTGGGAAGCCAGTTGATTTCCTTGACAGACAATAAAAGGAACTGACAAAAACACCTTTTCTTGACTCCTTCCTTACTCCGCCCACACAGTCCCAGAGGTTCCAAAACTTCCAAAACCACTCACATGTGAGCCATGGCGTCCTCAAACAGCACCAAATTTAGTGTGGCGTTGACCTCATTGTAGCTATCCAGCACCTCCAGCAGGGTTTTATTGAGGCTGCTCCAGGACTCCGCAGCCATGTACCTGGCCTCCCCCAGCCCACGGGCAAAGTGGCAGTAAAGGTTCATCTCCCTGGTCTGCTCCAGAGTCTCCTCCATGTCCTCAGGGATGGACGCGCACACACACACACACACACACACACACACACTGCAGTGGTAAACATACAAACCCACACACTACCCCTGTCAGCATAACATTAGTGTTAAGCTTAAACAGTCTGGACAGGGACACAGCTGAATATCACAGCTGCGTAGAGGGTGACCTAGTTCATTTTCACCCTGGCAACTGTTGGGCCCCAAATATTTCACTGTAGAGATTTTGTGTGTCTCTTAGGGATGGTTGTTTTCTCTGCTAACTTCTACTGGCATAAAGCTGCAGTAGGTGTGATGAATGAGGAATTTCTTTTACGAATTCACGTCTGTGTTGTGTTCAGGCGTAGTCTTCATTGTCATAGTATCAAGTGCATTTTTCCTGCAACGGTCTCTGAAGACTTTCTTGTTTGCATGTAAAAACAGCAAGAAAACATGCTGCATATTGCTCTGTGGCACAGGGGCAAATTGTCCTAAGTTTACAGAAGGTGCCAACTCTGAATAATATATTTTGGAGTAGGTAGCATTATTCTCTCTCCTTCTCCTTTTCCTTCTGTGGGTGTGTGTACACATATACTTGTCAGGTTCTTCATTGTGGCATGTGGCATGCATGCGATAGAGCCAGAAAGGGTAGTGAGGGGAGCAGTGGACAGAAAACCATTAAAATGTTTTCCAATTTGCCGGGTTGACAGCGCAGACCCTGACAGCCAGACCCCCATACCACACTGATTAATATTCTCTCCAACCCTCTCCTGGCTCTCTGCCTCCCCCACCCTCCCCCTAACATTCCTTTTTCTCCTCTCCTCGCTGTGTTGGACACTGATGTCCAGGTCCAGACACAGAGCAGGCAGCCTAATGATTTCCCCCTCCTCCCCCCATCCTCCAGCCTCCTGTTCTTGTCTTCCTCTGCTGAACTTTGTAAAACTCTCACCTCATAGAACTTTTTTACTGTGTCCGCCTGCAGCTTATCAAAGACCTGGAAGTCCTGCTCCTCCACCAGCTTGTCTCTGTAGACCCGGTTGGACTCGTGCAGGTAGATTTTCAGCAGGTCCGGAGGGACTTTCAGACACTCGCTGGTACAGAAGAGAATGCCCTGGGCAGAGAGGGGAGAGAGGAAGGCTTAGAGTTTCATTCCTGAGGCTGATTTGGCCCATTTACACCACAACAAGGAGGGAAATACAGCACAGCACACACAGCACTGTGGGTAAATCAATGGATATTGAGTGGGCAAGCTGTTAGTAGGTGTGTCAGAGAAACGCAGAAAATAATGGCAGTGCTTATCTTTCATCTCATTGTCATTGCATGTGGAAATAAGTTCTGTGGGCAGGTGTTAGATGGAAGTATTATGAAAAATCAAGAAAAGGGTCTGACTTGACTGTAATGCTTCCAATGCTGTGTCCAAAAGTCCTTCCCTATTTACTATACGGTGCACTATATTTGCTGTGCCTGAATTCTGAGTGTGAATTTTACGCGCTACGTACTGCTCACCAAAGTTAGTACAATTCATCCTGAAGGAGACCTGAATGTCCGTACCAAACTTCATGGCAATCCATCCAGTAGCTCTTAATATATTTCGGTCTGGACCAAAGTGGTCCGAACTGACCAACAGAACGGCCAACACTGGCATCCATAGAGCCACACAGCTAGCAAATAGAAATGTTTTTCTGTTTGCAATTCATACGTCTCATTGTCATGATTTTCTGTTGTAGATGATGAAGAGAGTGTTTAGTGGATGATTGATGATTAATGCGTCTCTAAAGGAGGCCTGTATGACGTGTTGGCTTCCCCACTGGGCCGCACATAATACAGTCAGGCGGAACTTGTCACAATCTAGATGCCTCACATAACAGGTGCCATACAGGATAAGGAAGGGGCCAAAGAGGCACCCAGGCACTGTTTGTTCCCCTCTGTGCACCATCACCCAGGAGGCAGCGGCAAGCAGATGTTGTGTGTTTCCAGCCCAGGAACCTATTCTAATCAACAGAATCATCTCCGGGGGTAAAGCCAGCTGAATCTGATCTGCCTTCATATCTGATCCCGCTGAATGTGACAATTGGCTGTTAAATCCGCTGTGTAATGGTGCAGATGGGAGATGTGCCTGAGTGTGTGGATATTTGCGTGGATGTGTGTACTGAAGATTCAAACTGAGCCAGAATAATCGCTGCTACTCTAGATCTACAAAAGTCAAGATGTTTTTTTTTCCACGAGTAGGTGTGAGTTAACCAATCCTTTGACTTTTAATAGATCTGTCTTTTTCTACTCAATTTCATTGCTTAATGGTGTCAATCATGACACCCTGCATTTATTGTGCAAGTGTGCCTGAGCAAAACAAAACACCATACGGCAACTCTATATAACAGCTGTACTCGCAGGCTTAGCTGTTTGTTGTTCGTCGTACCAATTGAACAAACGGCAAAGCGCTAACTGAGAAGGAGAGCGGGCTTTGTTTTCCTTCTATCCAGACGACTTTGGCAGACAATCTCATCCTCTCGGTCCCTGATCTTTCATTGCTTTGTTCAACTCAGAGGAGAGGGATTAGAGAGTTCTGGGTGTCGGCATGTATCTGTCTGTCGGTCTGTCGCGCTGTCTGCAGCGGGCACGCATTCCTCCTACCCTGACAGCTGCTCTGAGCCCCAAAACAATGCTTCCTCCGTTAACAAATGCACCCAGGTGACTATCAGTGGCATATCATACAGACATATTGTGCAGTCAGTACAGTTCGGCTCTCTGCAGTGCAAGTCTCATGTACTCTCCCTTTCCCTTGTCTCTATCCTCCTCTTTCACTCTGTCCATCTTTCTCCCATCTCCTCCCTCGCCTCTTGAGCTTCGAGGAGCTCATTTAGGCTGACGTGGGAAAGACAGGCCCTCGGATATGCCCACTGGTCATGGCAGAGAATGAACATTGGCAAACAGAGCTCTTTGACAATGCTCCCAGTCGGATGCCAAACTGTTTTGTCTTGCCCTATAAGTGGAATTTTTCTACTGTACTTCACATCTAGTATGTCTAATTTAACATCCACAAGGTGTAATGATCACCCCAATGCTTGGAGAAAGTAGAGATTAAAGCGTATGAAGGAGAAAGATGGAGTACTGTAAGAAAGTAAGCAAGTGGTAAGAGTGGCAAGTTGGAAAATAGGAGGAGAAAAAGGAGAATAAAAGGATATTTCCTGGCATTAGCTCCTACTTACTATTCAACAAAAAACCCCTAACCTGAGAATTTTGTCAGCAAATAACAGCAACAATAAAGATGCAACCACGAGTATTGTCTGGGCCGCATCTCGTCACAAACACCTTTGCAAGGAGTGTTGCAAGTTCACACAGAGTCTCTGAGCTCAGTTTCCTGGCTCATTAGAATTGATCATAATGAGACGGTTGCCTTTGGCTACATCTCCAAGTCCCAAAGTTCTAAAAAACAAAGTGAATCATAAAAATACCCCCAATTATTTCAGCTGAGGCAAACATCAAACCAGAAAACACTGACAACCATTTAGGCCTCATGCTCAAAATTGGAGGAAACGTTTGTACTGTCTCGCCAAATACTTTCCCACTTCTGAAGGTGCAAAGTACAGAGGTACGGTGGGGGAATTACAGCTGAGGCAGAGCTGTGAGCTGCGAGGCTGCTCACCTCTTCCCAGCTGTCCTGAGGTGTTAGAGCCAGGAACTGAATAAGTTAGGCAGAACAACTTCAAACGAGCTCCATGAGTCCCTTTCTGACTTTCTTTCTATTTTCTCTATGGGTGGAGTGGGGAACAGCGAGAAAGCGTTCACACCGTTTCCTCTCTGTGTTTATTGGACGAACAGTCACCCTGCGTAGACCCCTTAAATAAAACAAAGACTTTGACAAAACAGGCAGAACGGCCTCCTCAAACGCTGGCTGCAAAGTGTCATGCTAAACTTCCTACTGCTTCAAGGCAGTGATGTGTGTGATCAGGGGTCTGGAAGGTACCGTGAGTCTTGGGGTCATCGGGGCTGGTGGTAATGATGGGATAGTAATTATGCTTAATCTCAAAGTGCAAAAGGCTTAAACCTGCTACAAATCATTATAATAGTTGAAAATACACTGTATTACTACACCAATGTATTTTGTACATTGTGTAATAATAGTATAGTATAAACTCAGAGCTGCCTTTGTGAACTCCTAGATGGATTTTTGAAATATGAAGTTCCTATAGCTGAGTGGCTTAAAGCATTAATTATACAATGGAATGTGTTAAATGAGAGAGTCTACCCTCCATGAAACCGTGGAGGATTTTGACAGAAACATCGCCCCAAAAGCTTCTCTCTTGACAGCCTTCGCACTCTGATATTATATTCATTTAAATATATTAAATCATCACTAACACCCGTGGAAGTGCAAATCCATTCTATTTTCTGTCACACTTATTTCAAACTTATTTCTAGCTTTCAGACCCAGCTTTTAAATCAATAATAATTTAGATGAGAAATTAGTGACAGAAGCCTGGCTCTTTCCACGTGGGAAGCAGAGCCGTAAAAACAGAGAATCAAAGCAAAATATATAACTCCTTGTCTGAAATGGAAAGGGGAGTGATATGAAAAGGCACACAACTTTTTCATTTCTTCTGACATTTAATTGTGAAAAGATTAACCTGAGGTCATTCTTCTAAAACAACGTAGATTCTACGTAGATACATCCATCCATTAATGTGTCACCTGGAATATGTTGGAGAGGTCTCGCAGGTTGAAGATGTAGTGGAACTTGACTGCGGTGGGGAGAAAGGTGGAGGAGATGCGCTGGTGCAGGGCCAGAGCTAACTGGACCAGGGTGGGGCAGCTCTTCTGCAGGGCCGCGTTGAAGCCCTCTCCCCTCAGGTGCTGAGATAGGATGGAGGTGTAGATGGTGCTCAAGGCCTCGGCTCCGGGGAACGACAGGGCAAAGACAGAGAAGTGCCGCTACGGAGGAAGCAGCATAAACAAGGCAACGGTAAACATGTTGTTCCTCACCAACGATGCAGTCAATTATCTCCCGGACTTAAAGCTAAGGTCACCTTGTGGGTGTTTACAGCAGGAAGTGAAGAGGGACCGTCACTCAGGCAAGTGTGCCTTTTAAATTCAAATATGACCATCTTTAAATTTGACCTCTCCTTCATAAAATTTGTTCTCCAAGTTAAGTCAAACTTGGATCAGTGAGTATGTACTGTAAAACCCAGTACCCCGTCTTTGATCATATACTGTATACTTTAGAATTATTATAATCTTATTCCATTTCTGATCACTCTGTCTGCACAGTGTATTTCGACTCCTTGCCAATCTGTTATATCCACTGAAATTTGAGGGCAGTTTAGGATGAGTCTAATTTGCTTAATGGCTGCCTAAGCCTAAAGAAAATCTATGGGCCAATTAAGGTGTGTGCTGATCAGTTAACTATCCCCTTTCAGAGGTTGTTTCAGTAGACAGAGGCAAGCTCCCTGACCTGTGGAGACAAATCATGTATGTGCCGGTGCCTAAATGTAACTGACTAGTTGAAATGGACGGTTACCGCCGTGTGCCTTTAACATCGGTCCCAAAGAAATGTCTTGAGAAGCTGATCCTAAATCATCTTCTCCCTGACATCTCCTCTCACCTCAATCCTCATCAGTTTGCATGTCAGAAAGCTAGGGGTTTTGAAGACGCACTGCTGTTTATGTTCAACAGTATTTATGTGCATCTTGAACAGGCTCATGGCTTTGTCAATATGTTGTTGATTTTAGAAGTGATTTTAACACCTTTCAGCCTCACCGACTGTTTCATAAATTAACAGATCTCAGCGTCAACGCCAACCTAATTGTGGATAAATTGTAGATTTTTTTTGGTAAAATGTAGCCAACTAGTTAAAGTAAATTCTATATAGTCATCTCCTACAGTAGATTAAGTATAGGATCGTCTCAAGACTGCATCTTATCACCTGTTTTGTACACTTTTCACCAGTCCTCAGCCAAATCATACCGTTTTTAATGACTCACAATTTTTTTTTTTTTTAAATCTGATGACTTTTTGAGAAAGATTTTATCAGATGGTGCAAGGATAACTATCCTCAGGTCAATGTTAAAAAAAAAAACAAGGGCATGGTGACTTTAGTCTGATGCACCCTTAACTTGGATTGACGGTGATTTAGTTGGAAGAGTCTCTAAATACCTTGGAATAGATGTTGACAATAATCCAGTAGAAGACTCCATTATATAAGACTCCAGTAATGAATGCAGTTTAGAATGGGTCATCATGTCCTTCAACAAGTGTTTTGACTGTTGGTATTGAACAGACGGCAGTAGAACAGTTTTATAATGACCGTATTTTATTTAAGATACAGTTTGAGTGGAGCCATAGGGGCAAAAAATTGTAATTATGCATTCCTTTGTTCCTGTTGCAGTCACAGCGTTTAACAGCCATAGTCATCTGTGCAATCAACATCTGTCCACATTTTGTTTTTCTTAATCTTTTTGAGGCCACATTTGCCTTTTTATATGTGTGGATGAGTGTGTGCGTATAGTGTACATGTGTCTGTGAGTACATCAGAGAAGGGCATTTCTATTTATGGAGAATATGTAGATAGAGAACACAGTGGACACGGCACCGTACAGTCACCTTTTTGTACGGTTTTCACCCCTGTGTGCACCACTGACCAAGTGAATTTCCTCTTTGGATGATAAAGTACAATTTGATTTTAATTTCATTTCAAATACTTGTCAAAAATTTTATCTGAATATCATCTTTCTCTTCCTGTCACAATATATTTTTTATGACCCATCTTTAACTTGGGGTTATAAACATACGTATATATACAAATACGTGTGATTTGGGATGATTAGCTAACCCTGCCCATCATACAACACGTCACTAGACCGCTCTAGCTTTAGAGTCATCGTGATATTATGGGTCAGAGGTGTGTTTGAATGTCAGTTGGCAAAAAGTTTATTTACATTTCCAGAGAGTGTGACTGAGGTTTCCCTCGTCCTCTTCCTGATCTGAGGGAGGTGTGGTTGGAGGCCAACAGTCCTCTACAGCTCATATCGCGCTGTATTCACTAAGCCCCACCCACTTGTGAGCTATCCAACCAAATCTGAAGGGTTTGGTTTAAATCCCTCTCGTAACTAAACCCCACCCAATATGTCACATATGATGGAAGCTGAAGACGCTCAACTTTCCGTTTCACTGTGACTTTAAAAAATTGAGATATGTTCTGAATGAGACATTTTGTAGTGTAAAAATAAACTTGTCAGCGCTCTCTAGTGGACAGACTATGTTTCTAAATTACCTCAGACATATATTTGGTGATCGATGTTGGATTTGTGTTCACGTGCCACAGTAGCTCGGTTTCTTTTGAAGTAGCCCAGTGAGCTTATTCAGATTTCTAAGGGCTTGTTCAGGTTTCTGCAACCAATATATTATACTTGGATGGCACACATGGCACACTGTGTTCTTGATGTGCTCCAAAGTTTCGATACATCAGATCAGGCTGAGATATTGCACAAACACATGGACAAGCAAATAACGTGCCACCGGGCAAACCAGAGTAATTTCCTAAATGCTGAAACATAACGTTGAGACACGGCGTAATTTATTTCTTGTTACAATTTTGTCTAAATCCAATCAACAGTGCACGAATGGCCACGCAAATGAATGGGCAGACAAATGAACAAAAACAAACAAAACAAAAACATGGATGAAGACAAATATAATGGTCCAAAGCAAATGAATAAATAAAATAAATGTAAAGCAGAACATAATGTCACCTAACTTTATAACAGGAGACAAATGTAGAGAAAAGACTGTCTATGATACCAAGTGCAAGAGGAATTAGTGCACATGTAACCTTAGCAGTTGCATAACCAGTAGAACACAATGTGCTGTGAGGACAGGGTGTGTGCGCGCGCGCGTGCGCGTGTGTGTGTGTGTGTGTACCTGCAGTCGGGGATTGATGGTGAAGCTGCCGGCTGTGGGGTTCATGCAGGACACGTATTGAACGCTGTGTATTTCCTTCAAAAGCAGCTTATTACGGTCATACCTGGGAGTACGTACACACACACACACACACACACACACAAGCAGGAAAAAAATCATTATTTAACAGCCTTGCATGCACACACCCACACACGCCCTGGCACACACACACACACACACCTTCCCCACGCTTTTGCCGATATGGACGCCTCAGCTGCCACTTAAGCTGGCATGGCTCAGCAGCATCCTCCTTCCTCTCAATTTCATACCTGAAATCCTCCCAGCGTATCTCTAATGGGCTGACCGTGTCTAAGCCAGTCAGCCTGTGTCTGACGTAGTGGAACCATGTTCAGAATGGCCTCACTATGTCAGAGAGATGAGCAACAAAATCCTTTTAAGAGGAATCATACAACCCTGCACTCACATTTGACTTTTGACACACATAGAAGTTGTTGATAGCAAGGCAGGGATCTGTCTGAATACTAAAAAAGGAAGATGTGTTCAGTAGACAGGCTGCCATCTGAATTATTAGGGTATTACAGCTGCTGGCACTCTGTTATCTGAATTATCCGTTTCTATGTTAATACATGGAGAAATTGTCTGAAACTGTCCATCATTTAAACAATTAAAGTGAGGAACTATCCCCTGCTGATGTGTTTTTTCAGTGAAAATCACCTAGAAAGACAAAGTCTACGCATAATGTCACCCTCTTTAAACTGCACAGGCATGTACTCATGTTTACTCATACATATTGCAGAGCTGCATGTAAATGAAATAGCCTTACCAGTGGTTGTAGTCCATGTGTTGGCGTATGAGTGTGTGGGGTTGCACCGTGCCATATGCATCCACTTCAGGCATATTCATGTCGTCTATGAAGTAGATCAGTCTTCTGCTGCCTGGAGGTCCATAGTTGCGCCCTGCTTTCTTCTCAAGGGGCTTTTCCAACACGGCTGTTTTGGAGAGGAATGGAGGAGCAGAAATGCAGGAAAGAAAGAATGAACACTGAGAAAGGTGTGATTGAATAGCAATATTCATGGAGTAGTTTAGAGTTAAAGAGTCACGGGTCAGTGTGGAGACATTCGGTTTAACTGGAAGAGTCGGGACCCCCAAAAAGGGGTTGTGAGATGAATGTAAGGAGTCGCGAGATGCTCAACATGTAGGAAATAATACAAAAACACAGAAGTTGGTTATTTCGTTTGTATCATTGATAGCTATTTAGCTACATCAAAGAAAACAGCAGCAGAAAAATGGCCCTAAACACAAGGATGAGATGGATCCTGCTGTAAAGGTTGTTGTAAGTGGATTTACAGAAATAACTCTTAAATTGACATTTATCGACGTGAAAAATGTCAGCTGCTCCCAGCAGCTATCCTTAGACTCATGATTTTTTTTTGGGGGGGACAAAAAAAACACAAGAGTGTCAGTGTGGAGTGGACAGTGTCTCAGACTCACTAAACAGTGAGTTTAAGTGGGAGGAGTTCCAATATAGAAAATAAATGACTGTCATGTTCAATATTTTCCATATTGGAACTAGCATAAGCAGAAAATCAGCATCAGTATTGTTGCCAGGGTTAGATGTAGCCTAATATACAGTATGCATTACTCAGCACTGATTTTGAACAAATATGTACAAATGTATGGTTCCTACCTTGGAGCATAGCAGACGTGGTGTAATAGTTAAACGGGACATTTTTAATCATGTATTTCTCTGCGTCCAACGATCCCAGTTTGTCCCCAACCAGAACAGACTTCCCTGTTCCAGCGTTCCCGACCAACATGACGGGCCGACGATGTTCCAGGAGGCGGTCCATGAAGTAACGAACTCGAATGGTCTCTGTAGTGTGGACCAGACATGCCTGCACATGGGAAACAAACATATATATAAAAAACATGCATGACTTAAAGCTCTCGTCATCCGTTTTTATTTTTTAGCCACATGGGGGAAGAACTTCAGAACAAGTAACAAACACAAAAGATTGTATGGCTAAAGTGTTAGCATATTCACACATCCAGCAGACACAGTGCAACATTGGCATTATTTTGGAGTTGTGTTTTTAGGCACCTCACAAATGTAGTCCTATGTTTTAGTCTTCAACAACTGTCGAGGAACATATCTGGGTCTGAAGCTGCTAAATGCTCCAGCTAGTAGCCAACTTTGCCTGTCGGACATTAGGTACTGGGCAGGTTGTGTACAGAGGGCTTATTAGAGTTTTTTATTGAAAACCGCTGCCTCTGCTGCTGGAAGCCAGGTTGACGAGAGCCCTGAGAGTGAACCAAAACAGTAAAGGAAACCGAAACAGTCAGCTGAAAGATGCTAAATAGCTCTGAAGAGCTGATGGGAATTTCCAAGTGGGGGTGATAAATCTCTGGGTTGGTCACTGTGAGCAACTGCAGATTATACTGTATATAATTTGACCCACTGATAATATAAAAAAATATAAGTGCAGCTTTAAACTATTAATCAATTATCAAAATTTGCATGTACTAAGTCCAGTGGATCAAAATCTTGCCTATACCTTGGATACTCTGAAACAACCAGTACCTGAAGTGGTGTGTCTGTATCCATCTCAAACTTGGGCACCATCTTGGACCAGGGCTCAAACTTCTTGCTTTCGGGGTCGATGTAGTAATCAAACACGGTGCCCTGGGATGGGAACTTGATGGTTTTGAACTCGGCCACCCACCACTTGCTGAACTCCACTCTGTAGTCGACCAGCTACACTCACACAGAGCACACACACGCAGAGACACAGAGGGTAGGCGGGCGGTCAATACTTTAAAATGACTTCCTCTCCGCTTTTTCTCCCCCACACAGTAGCTATGGATCTGTGCATTTGATTTACACTGGTGTGAATGAATACGAACCAGAGGACAAATAAATGGCGACATCATAGAGATACAGTCACAGCAGCTGAAGGGTAGAAAATGAGAGATGGCAGGCCTATCTATCCATCTGTCTGATTCAGACAGTGAAGTAGCCTCATCACCTGCTGGCTGGCAGTTCCTCGCCTTCCTCTCTGCCTCCCCACCCTTTGGTACCTGTCTCCTCTATTCACTACCAACTCTCCAGTCAATAAAACCACTTAGCATTTAAATGCATCTGTGATGGGAAAATAAAGTGGAGTACATTTGTACCGAGGGGAGAGCAGTTTTATCCCATAACTTAGATGGACGCGCTTACTGTACGGCACTAACTGGATTGCTTAGCAACTGCTCGCCACGGCTCTCCTGCTGATTTAAATTCAGCCAGCCTGTGTGGTGTTGAGCGGGAATGGAGTCCACTTCATTTTCAGATGGAGAGATCTCCCTTTTCAAAAACCTGCCATTTCTTCAACTGAAAATAACTTTCAAATGACTTTTCATAAATAGAGACACAAAGTTCAGTTGCATAAGAGCCATCAGGGCTTGAATAGTACCAAGGAATACCCATAATGCAAGAAACTCTTTCAGGGAGGAGGATAAAAAAAATTTTTTTTTAAAAAATAAAAAAATCATTCGGCTGTTTTAGTTGTGTCCTATTCTTTTCCCTCTTTATTGCTTCCACTTAGCAAGCGTCTCACATGCCCAGAAGCCTACGCAGTACCTGGTCCTGGAACATGGCTCCCCCAAAGGCCCAGACCGCAGCAAAGACAAAATAGAGCTCGTAAAGTTCCTTTGCACAGTCTGGCGGGGTGCTTTCTGGAGTCAGCAGACACTCCAGCAAGTAGCACAGCATCTGAACCATACTCTGCTCAGGGATAGGGATGATCTTCTTAAACCTGAGCAAAGACATACACGTTACATCACTGGACTCAAGCATTACCACTGACATATAGCATGTAAAATAACCACTGTGCTCAAAGAAGAAAATAAAATGTTAAATTATGGTTTCACCTCATGTCATTTTGAATTGTGTCATACAGAAAAACTTTCAAAAAACGTTTACTTCCAAGAAAGCAGATGACAAATGTATCTATGAATATCTATGTGGCACTGTGGTACTGTACAGTGGGGCATTTTCTGTTTTTTGGCCTAGCAATGAGGACAAAATATTCCTCCTCTCCGTCTCCCTCCTCTGCTTCCTGTTTTTGTTGTCTGCTCCAGTAGCAGTGGTGATGGAGGTGTTGGAGGAGGCGAGCGGTCCTGTACAATAGAATGCAGGATGGCATCCAGTTCTTCTGAGTCAGTCCCTGTTTGCTGCGGCCCACTTTTAAACACAGTCCCTCCCCGTGTTATGTCACACCCCAACAACCTGCGTCAACTGGACATGACTGTAGCAGTGTCATTTCATAGTGACACAGAGCTGCCGAGGAGATGCGTTACCTTGATCTGAGGGCATCCAGGCAAGAGGGGAGGTACTTGTCGAACAGTATGGTCAGGTTGGCCTTCTCTGATTGGACTTCCCTCCTGTCGATCCAGCTGGACACCGAAGGGTTCCAGCCGAGGTCTGCTGGGTTTATGTACAGGATGCCTGCAAAGGAAAACAGGGAATACAACACATTTACTGATTACAGTACCTGTAAACACGGCTGAATTAACCCATCCATCCCCTTTTGATCTCCCCACACCTCCTGCCTGTGTTTTTGCCATGTCACCTCCACCAAACTGTATTCCTAAACTGGAATATTACTTGGCCTCAGGGTTTCTGTGCATCAGTTAGCTTGAGGCAATTTGTTTTTAGCATTTCAAGAGTATCCAGCTTCCGTATCGTGACGAAGTGAAACAGGATAGGCAGGCAGGACGTAACGTTGGGAGGAAGTTCATTTGGGTTAAAAAAGGCATTTTTCATTTCATCTCAACTTTAAGGTCTTAAAACAAAATTTTTAACACAGGGCCTTTTTACATGACAGAACCACAAGATTAGATAATATTGATGGACCCGCCTCAGTTGACATTGCTCTTTAGGGAAGTGAACAAAATATTGACACGCAGCAATGCTGGGCCTGTGGGTCTGTGGCCGCTGTGTCTTGCTGCAAAAGGACGTTTGAAGATAAATCCAATGCAACGACAAGATTGTCAAAAGTAACCAAGTAAAAGGACGAGACAAAGAAAGGAAAGCAAGGACTACCTGCTCTGGATACAGTAGCGGGGGTAGCAGTGCGAAGGTGGCTGATCTCAAACACCAGCCTCATGGTGGGGTTCAGAGGGATCCGCTCATTACTAGCCAGAGTCAGCACCTAACAGAAGGAGACAGCGTATTTACACACAGTGTACGCAAGATATGACTGAAAAATAATGTGTTTTTTGTGCCTTTTACACAGTCTTAGCCTGGATTATGTCACCTGCTTTGCTCAGCTCTTTTCACTATTCTTAGCATTACACACACGCACACTGTTATTTATTCTCTCATCCACAGAGTACAGATAGTTTACTACTCTCTCTGAGAGTGTTTGAATTACACTGTGGCTTTTGGGAAGCCCCATTTTTCTGGGGCGGGGGCTGGGAGGGTACTGTACACATGCACGCACATACATGAATGCACCCGCCTACGTGCAAAAATATACTATCAATACATTTCAATGCATACAGAAAATATTTAGCCTGGGACAACAAAGAAACAAACATTCACTGTTGCAGTGGTTTTTTTGTTGTTTTTTTAAAATCGCTCTCCGCCGAGAAACAATAAAAATGCCAACGCACAGTGGACAGGAAATGGTTTGCGTCACTTTGTTAAACAGAGCAGACTGAGGTTGCATCCCATGACAATTATGAACATGCGTCCCCATGCAAGAATGGCCACTGCAGGATTAGACAGCATTGTGTTCAGACACAAATGATCTGAAATTGTTATGCGTGAATAAACACACATGTTGACAAGTGCTTTACTATTAGCCTATTATTTATTCCAGAAACCTAAATATACAGGAAAATACCAGTGGCACCAAAAATTTAACAGTGGAAATGTGTAACTTTAGTCGTTTTGGAATTAAATAAATGTCTCAGTGCACACATTTACACACACACACACACACACACACACACACACACACACACACACACTCGCTCACACCTTGTTGTCATCCATGACTGTGTTGAGAGACTCAATCCACATCGGGTCAATGTCTCCATCCAACACGATCCACTTGGGTCCGTTGTGACTGACATTGGCCAGTTCACGCATTATATTGGAGAACAGACCTGCAGGGAGAAGGAGTTCACATTTTGGATGTTTAACTCAGGCCATTAAACACTCTGTACTGATCAAACCCGTCTCTGCGGGACTGCGGTAATCACCATCTTTCCATTCTCTGGTTGCCGGGTTGATAATGCCAAAAAGCTCGTCATTGGTCACAGCCTTTGGGTTAAGGTCTGCCCACACAGGTCTGCGCTTCATGTTCTGATAGGTCCGTTGGAGTGACCTCATCACCTGACTCTTACCGGTGCCTGCGTTCCCGATCACAAACACAGAGTGACGCACCGCCAGCAGCTCCTCCAGCTGCACCACCTGACAAACACAGACAGTGAAAGATTTGATATGCTTTGTTTACAAGTAAAGCCTGACCCTTTTAATGTGGCATTTCATGAGCCACTACACTGTACCACTCAGCCTACTGCATCTCATTCTTAAGGTTCTGGTTTATGGTGAATATAAAGTGATGTAGGAAGACGGCTGTGTGATGCACTGCAGTGCAGCGCAGCAGCTTAGTACACTGTTCACAGACTATAATAAATGACAGCAGTGGTCTTCTGGAAGGACAGATATCTGCACCCTCATTATTCTCTGTTTGCACACTCCACCTGTTTTGCACACGAAGATCAGTCAATAGTTGTATAATGTCTTCTAATCTTTCTCTGGACACCAAAAGTTTTCAATATTAAATCCAATAAATTTCCAGTGAATTAAGTTGTGGGGGGGTCTCTACATTTGAACACAACAAAAAAAATGTAACAAACTCACACTTTTCCTTGACGGTGTATAATTTTCTGCCAAATCAGGTATGTGATGTGACACCACAGAGTGTGTAACAGAGAATAATAGAGAGAAAAGGGGAGAAAGATTTCTTCCCCACTTCCACTCAAACATATGGCGAGCTCAATCAATGCCATCGACCGGGCTCCTCGCGGCTCCTACACCCCCCATCCATTCAGCCGGAACGCAGGCGACTTTACATTGTCAAAGGCCCTGGCTGATTACTGCTTTGATGTGGGGAAAACTAATGCTAGCACAGGCTAACGCTAAAGGTATGCAGTCTCTGCTCGCCTGCTACACCCCCCCCTCAGTCTGAAATCAAAAGGTTGGTTGCACAAACAAAGACAGTAAAAGTTCAGGCTCTGGGGGTGGATGGCTGTTATTGACCGCTCCGCCATTCTCTCTCTCTCTCTCTCTCTCTCGCTCGCTGTGTTTCTCCTCCTCTTTGTTTATTTCTGTGGCTGTCTCTCACAATGTCAGGGTTAAGTGGCATGGTGCAGCGGCGGCCTCCATTGATGGAGTGTTATTATGTGGTTCCCGTGTCTATTTGACCTGAGGCAGATTGCACTTATTTCCCCTGGTCCTGCGTTCATCTGTCTCTGACATATAACGCCTTCTATTGTGCACATGTGAGTGTGAGTGTGTGTGTGTCTGTATGTAATATAATGACTAGAATTAGGTCAGCAGCTTGGGCACCTGAACTCGCATCGCAGCCAACCCTTGGCTTTCTGCAATATTTGCCCAATTCATCCAGATCCTGCAGACTTGTTTGACACTAATGTGTATTTCCCACCGGAACATTATAAGGGGAGGTAAATAGCTTTTGGAAAGAACTACGATAAATCTAAATGAAAGTGCTACAACTGTGATATCTGTCTAAATTGTTAAAGATGAAACCCCCATTTGGGGACTTGCTCGTGTTTCGCAGACAATGTGATTGTGTTTGCCTTCATCCTTGGCTTAGCAACACAATTTTTTCTGAGTTGTAATCAAAACAGAGTTGGATAAACTGCTGCAGACAAGCATGTCAGGGGGGATATCGAGGAATCAGGTTTACCATACCTTGAGTACAAAATTGTCCTCGGCCTGTAACTTCAAGTCCAGAATGGACTCCTTCACGTGCTTCTCAAAATCCAGGTCTCTCTTCCTGGGGACGTCCAGAGCAGGAAACAGATCTACTATCAGCCCCATGAACACAGGCATGTCATCGGTCACAATCTTGGGGATGTTGAAGTCTCTCAAAGCTCGCATCAGCACCTGGTCCTCTGCTCGGCCAGGGTCTCCTCTCTTCAGAGAGCCGGCCACCACCAGGACTGACTTGATGGCTCGGAGGCCCCAGTCATAGTGATCCTTTGGTAAAGGCCAGAGAGACGTCAGCAAGCAGAGGAAAATACACAGGCTTCTAGTTTCACAGCAGTACGTGCAAAGCTGGCAGTAAGATTCATCAGAGTAAGTCATCAGAGTTTATCTGTAATATTTTAGTTCACCACTGAGATCCATCAGCTGGTCCATCAGACAAACAAATATTTTCCTCTAGCTGATGACAGAAATCTGAGGAGAAACATTCGCTCCATCATTATAAAATATAAGGAAATGTGTCCACTGTGCCATCTTAGTATCTTACTTCATTAAGTGTCAAGTATCAACCAGTACTGAAACAGGACTGGTAATGTCGGTCCCGACTGAGACTGAGACATCCCAGATGGATCGTCATGAAATTTGGTACAATTTTAATTTGTCCAACACTTTGGTTTATGACCGAATGCCTGCAAAACTAACATTCACCGACATTCCCATCAGCCTCAGCTTTACTTTGTGTTTAGTGCTAATAAGCAAATGTTAGCATGCTAACACACTAAACTAAGATAGTCAACATAGTAAACCTTACCTGCTTAACTTTAGCATGTTAGCATTGTTATTGGGAACATGTTAGCTTGCTGAAGTTAGCATTTAGCCCAAAGCTAAGTACAGCATCACAGAGCTGCGAAGTGTAGACTAAGTTTTGTTAATTTATCAAACAAACAATCGACGGAAGCCCTGAGAGGCAAGTTAGAAAACAAAGTTCTGGTGATGCATTTTCTAAGTCTGATCTAAATTGTTTTCTCTCCTGTGTTTATGACTTAACAGGTGAAATAAAGGTTTTTGCCAGGATTATCTTTCTATGTTCAATAAAAAATGTTTTCATCTGTGAAACATGTGGAGAAAAAAAGTTTTGCCTAACTTTTACATAACTTGCTAACACACAATATACAGCATGTACCTTGTGTTTAGAGTGCATGGAGTAATTAAAACTTATCTGGAAGAAAACATGAATGCTTTTAGTCCCATTAAGGACATGGTGTAGTGGTGCACTTCAGCTTCTTGTGGCCAAAATGAGTATTACAACAACAAACAAAACGTTTTTTCCACATTCACAGATGAAACAAAAAGTATTTTAGAGAAATGGTCCTGGATAAACTTTTTTTTCCCCCCCATCTGTTCTTAAGTCGTAAACACAGGAGAGAAAACAATTTAGATCAGACTTAGAAAATAGATCACCAGAATTGTTTTTTTTCCCCCCTCGCTTGCCTCTCAGGGCTTCGGTAAGAATTAGTATAACGTAGCGAGTGTGAATCTTTGCATCCTAACCAATGTCTCTCTAGGAATCAGGGGAGAGTAGGGTACTAGTTCACTTACTTTATGATTTCAAGCACCTGTATAACATTCCTATTATATCCATGTCTGGATGGAGAACTTATCTGGTAGGATTTAGTGATTTTACAGTGAGCTTAACATACTTTATATTCTTGTATGTCATTTACAACATCAACATAATATTCATAATAAAATTTCTCTGTTATCAATATTGCAATAGGTGCAAGAGAGTCTTAGTTATGTTGCATATTTGCCTGAAAATGGAGCATGAAAATGTTGTTGGCAATTTTATTTATATGTTGACATAATAGTATTGTGCATGGAATACTTGTTTTTGTTCATTATGCAAGTATAGTATTGTGACATTTAAGTCATTAAACTAACAAACTAGCTACTCAACAGTGAGTCAATTTCCCCCCCCGACTGTCTGTGTGTCTGTCCTGTCCAGAGGCTCCCCAGTTAACACACATCAGATGTGTCTGCCAGTTGTCCGTCACAGGTGCTAGCGCAGTAGCACACTGTTGGCAGAATTCATAACACACCCTCATCAGGATCAACACACACAGCCCAAACTGGAGAGCACACACTGCCACAGCATTACCAACTACCATTTCAGTGCCAGGAACTAGAGGCCACAGACTTATTAGAGCATTATTTTAGCTCCCTGCTGATTATGATAGCATGAAATATATATCACTGTACTCTCTTAGCATGCTCTGGTATCTACTCGAGGGAAGGAAAAACTGCATCGTCATTCTGCACAGGACCATGCTGCAGAACGTATGTAAAATTAAATGCACAATTATAAACTGCTTGTTTAACTCGGGAAAGTAGACCTCTGAATCTGCACTTTCCATTGATTTGCAGTTTCAGCCATTGTGAATTTAGCTTAGAGAAGCAGTCTGCTCTTTATCATTTGACTTCATTGCCACTAAGTCGCTAATGTTGGAAAACTTGCAATGAAACTCTGGCAAACAACTTGGAAGTGTAATTAAGGTGATATTTAAAAATGTCCGAAGAACTAGAGCTTCATAAAACAGCCATAAAAAGGAAGTAGTGTGCCATGACACTTAAATGGGCCTGTGGTCATGGGAAATTCATCCAGAACGAAGGGCTCATTAAATCGCTTACCTAAGTCGAGGAGCTCTACTGTAACTATTACTCAGCACTGTGGGAGATTTTATTGCTTTTTTAAATAATTCAAATAATGGCATGACATGTAAAACAGGACTGGACTAAAAAAAGGATTAAAGAAAAATTTTGATGGAATGACATCCAAACTCCCTGCAGCTTCTTATTCATATGCATGTAACACTTCACTCAGACAGTTAAGTCACAAAGTCAGCTTCTGTGTGGTGCCTCTGAGTCACTCCTTTATCAAAAGCCTCAAATATAAAAAGAACATTGTGTCAGTTGTTCAGCTTTGAAGTGGAAATGGATCTAACCATATCAGATGTGTAACGTCAAAGAAAGCAGATAGCACCTGTTTGGACAACAGCTCTTTACACAGTGTGTAGAGGGTGATAAACTTCCTGGCGAGAACCCGAGCGTTAATGAAGCCCTCGGCCACCAGCATGATTTCACAGATCAGCTCGAAGTCTGGCACCACCATTGCACACGGTCTGTGGGAAAAAATGGAAAGAAAGCATTAAAAAAGGAGCTCAGTTGCAGATCATAATCACAATCCTGGATAAATAAATGTTTTGTCATGTACAGTACACACACAACAGCAGCTCACCATAAGCTTCAATACAAGTCACAATCCATCACAATTAAATACGTCACACAGCTCTTCTCCAATATGCTATGCTTTATTCCCCAAATGTTTTCATCTACCTTCCCTTATGGTAGGCTGCACCTTTTCAGAGTTACTGCTCACCTACTGTACCATGCTCTCTCTCTCTCTACACATTTTTGTGCCTCATTTGTGCGCTACTTTGGACAAAAGCGCCTGCCATACATGTACATTTCACGTAAATGTAATCAGGAAGGTTTATGAAGAGGTTTTCCACATATGTTATATACAATCCATCAGACTTTACAAGCGAAATATACTGTAGATTACCATAAATTACATTTGCTGTTCTCAAAAACATGAATGTTTTGAGAAACTACTTATGGCTATCCACAAATGTTAAAGGGTTGGTTCACTGAAATTACAAAAAACACATTTTCTATTGCAGAAAGCTTTGGTTTGTCCAGGTTTTGAGATATCCGTCTGAGATTTCTGCCTCCACCCCTATACAATAGAGATGAATAGAATTTTGTTTGTGGTACACACAGAATTGAAAAATGACATTTAAAACATTGAACGGCATAGTGAACTGACCTTTTAAGAGAAACGATTTTGTATACCATCGTCGGAAAATTGTTAATATCCATCATTCATTTCTCAGTCTACTTATCTGGCTATGGGTCACTGGGGGTCCGAGCCCTTCCCAGCTCCCAGTGGCGAGGTACACCCCAGACAGGTCCCCATGTGTAAATCAAAATTTTGAAGAAAAGATTGTTTCTTGTACATTTTTAAGATTGGGGTCCGATTGTCATTTCCATTTTGCAACCAAGTAAACAAATTTGATAATATAGTCAGATTCAACAAAACGCTCTTGAACCAGGTTGAAGCAGGTTTTGTAACATCATTTATAAAGTCGCATGACTAATGGATTTAACCTTAAATGAACCCAGCTAAAAAAATAAATATATTTTTAAAAAATACAATATATTGAATTAGAGCTGTGCGATTTATGCTGGTCCGTTGACCTACCTGAACAGAGCCTTGAGGTTCTCAGGAAGCTCAGTCCTGCCAGCGTAGCCTGGATTCATCGTGATGAAGATGCCAACAGAGGGGCAAAGATTCACCTCCTCTCCCATAAAGTTAAACCTCTTCTTCTTATCTCGAATGGCATCCTGGATGCTTTTGACCTGCATATACAGAGGACAGAAAGACAATACAGAACAGAATGAATTGTCACCGTTAGTGCCGAGTATCCAACCTTAATACTTTTTTTGGCACCAACCAAAAAATGTCCATAACACCGAGTATTAAAAACAGTTTATTAAATGAAAGTCTACAGTTCTGAGAGGCTATACTTATGCACAGTGGTGCTTTAAGCTAAATGCTAAGGTCAGCATGCTAACATGCTCACAATGACAATGCTAACATGCTGATAAGCAGGTATAATGTTTACCATGTCTACTATCTTAGTTTAGCATGCTAACATTTGCTAATCACTAAACACAAAGTACAGTTGAGGCTGATGGGAACGCCATTAGTTTTTTCAGATATTTAGTCATAATCCAAAGTATTGGAAATATTTTTTACCTAAAAATGCTGTTGTAGGAAAAGTACTCCACTGATTTAGCATTAACATTGTTGGACTGTCATTGTTTGGTTTTGTTTAAATAAGAGTAAGAATTGATGCTGCAGAACCAGAGATGATATCTTCTTCATTCCACACATTCTTCTTCCTTGTTAAAATCTGGCACCTACATTTCCCAAAATGCAACTCAACCGCTGACAATTCGGTCTGAGATTCATCCTCTAGGGACAATGAATGTCTGTACAAAGTTCCATGGCAATCCATCCAATAGCTGTTCCGATATTTCAGTCCTACCTACATTGTCATCCCTAGAGCCACATCGCTAGCATGGCTGAAAATGTTTTGGAGAAACTAAAGTACTTTATTGGCAACATTAAAAAAAGTTTCAAACCATACCCAGTCCTAGTCACTGTCAATTAACACTCCCAAAAGATGCTAGTTTGGTATCACTCATTAGCATATAATTAATATCACTGAGCAGATACCAGAGTCAATTTGTAACAGCCTGTTAAATTGTTATGCAGTATGCACCTTTTTTTTTTAAATTTATCAATAATATGAGTATGCTATCAGCCAGGGTTTACTGGCTGGATGAACTGCCAAGGCTCCGCTTGTCTACATTATGATTGAATGAGATATCAGAAATTAACTTTTCGTGTGTGTGTGTGTGTGTGTGTGTGTCTTGGCCTAAAACTCAGCTTGTAAGAGGCTTTATGAATTTAACATGCGTGTGGTAAAAGAGCGTAGCCAGTCGACAGCTGGAAAGAGGAGAACATCTTTTCATGGATGAGTACTTGGCTACAGATCACTCAGTCATACTAACACAACAGGGAAAGGAGGGCGAAAAAAAAAAAGGCAAACAGTGCAGCTGCAGCCCAGAAAACAAACGTTTTCACAAGAACATCAGTGGGGCATGTTTTTTATGTGAAATGACAGCAGACCACTACTGCTATCCTACAGGATACGAAGGCAAGTAAAACACCAAAAACATATTTTTAAAAAGTTGGAGAACAGACACCGTTCTGAAAGGAGTGATCCAGTGGGGTCCGGCTCCGCTCTTTGCTGTCTCTTTGAATGTACAGACTGGAGCTAGCAGCATCAATTCTTTCACAGTCCAGGCCTGTGTTGGCTGCAACAAAGGCAGAACTTCACCAATTTATCTCCATGTTGTTATGTCTGGTGGCCTTCTGTTTGCCTCTGCTTTATTTAATGTAGAACTGGTCCTGCCACCTGTGTTAGCGGACCAGACCGGCAGTCGAGTATGTCCCTCTGCAAAGCTAGCTGCTCCCACTTTAAGAGGATGGATTAGGTGTGTGTGCTATGGTGAGAGATGGCTCTGCATTGGCTCCGCTGAAGCAGGCTGTGCGCTGGAGCAAGCTGCCAGCTGTCACAGCAGGAGTTTGACGCTCCTCTGTTCTCAAGGTCTACTTTTCCACGTATAAGCCACCGTGATTTATTATTCATTACCCCACGCAACACCTATTCATTCTTCTGGCACTTTAAAATTCTCTAAGTACTGTAGACTTCCACAGCTTATGGAAGATGGCTGCTTGACTTTCATTGTTGCTAAAGAGGGAAGGAAGGAAGGGCAGAGAAGTGAGTGTTCAGTCTAGCAATGAATAATGATCCTTTGAGGAGCTCCATCTCCATTATCATTATGATCATGATCAGCGTCCTTATCAACTGTATACATTTTGCAGCGACAGTTTTGCACATGCATGAAGATAGTGTCTGTGGCAACAGAATGCAGGATTTGAAAACACCACAGGGACTAAAGAAAGCACAGAGGGAGGATCTGTTTTATCCAGGAGAACAGAAAAAGCAGCAGAAAAGCCAACATCAGCTGAAAGTCACAGAATATGGTCCTGTAATCAAAGGGCTAGCTACTGTCATCCAGAGTATACGCCGTTCAGCGCAGAGAGAGTAGGAAGCTCTCTTTTTTTAAACTGTATATGTCACTACGCATGAAGTGGACAAAGACAAAAGTGTAGACACTGTCAGGATGAGCCATTCAGTTCATCGAGAGAACATGTGGAATAAACCAAACCACAGTAAAGTTGTGGGTCCTAAAACCAAAACAATGAGCTTAAAGAAGCCAAAACATTCTGTAGAGCTGCAGAGTCAGGTGATAATTCTCTGTGGGTTCATCACTATAACACCTTTTACATTACATGTAGTCATTTGATCCATTAGTAATATAAAAATGTTTTGTAGTGCAGCTTTAAAGGGTTGATTCACACTAATTACAAAACACATTTTCACACTTACCTCAACTGGTGTCTATCCATGCAGACACTTTTGGTTTTACCTGCCCAGGTTTTGATATTTCTGCATCCACCCCAATGGAGATGAATGGCAGAGGATTTTTGCCGCTATTGCCAGATTTCCACCCAACTGAGCTACTTTTTATTTGATTGTGTAGGTAAATAAATTTGGGTGGCTTGTGAGAATCTGTGGGTTTTTTTGTTTTTGTTTTTTACAATTTTATCTAATGAAAAGTTAAAGACTACATTTCACTGAACCTGTGCTTTCTCTCGTCTCATTAGCATGATTGAGACTGACGGAGCACCGAGTCTCCTTGACACATAATACCTGAATGACAGACAGACGTCATGTTAGTTCATTACAACTAGACTGAAACTTTGTTATTCAATCATAGCTTTTTAATTAGAGTCATGTAAAAGCTCACATTTGTTTGCACAGGTGAAGACTGCTTCTGTTTTTATGTTACATTATCCAAAAGACTCATGTGGCAATAAAGATTCATTATTGTAACCATGGATATGGGTTTGCTTTAACTTCTACACAAATTAAATAGACGCCTGGAGGCGCAGAAAGGCGATTTCTTTCTTACACTTGTATTCAGCCACAGAACATAACAGGGACACTTTGAATTCCTTCCCAGCAGCATAAGGCAATCCCAGGGACTATTACTGATAATTATTACATTGGTATTAAGGCCAAATGTTTACTCTTGCCTGGATGCAGGAATACTTGCAACCAAGCTGCTTGTGTGTGTGTTATTTTAACAAAATGTCATCATACCCCACTTCAGACTAAAAAGAGGAAAAAAAAACAAAAAAAAACAACAACTTATCTTTTAATACATATCTATGTGGGATAGATATGTATCCAAAAAAAACCTGCCGATTACTAAAGAGGCCAGGTTCAAGGCTCTGATTGGGTTATTAGGCGTCAGTCAAATTTGGCAACACTGGAAGGAAAGCCTGTTACTTCACCTGAAAGAAAATAACTCCAAATGACAAAGTACAAATAATTTGTTATTTGTACACATTTGCTCAAGGATGTATTAACACTGAGCAAATTTACTAATTCACCCAAATTATTGTAGCACGTCCTTTGAGAGCTTGGAGTTTCTCCATTCAGAGTTGTTATCATTAGCGTTTAAATATGTGAGAATCGTGGCCGGCACGGTTTTCCATCCTCGACTCTCAAATCAGATCAGAGAAGGCTCCAATTATGAAGAAGCTCTGGGGTGCAAAGGTGCCAGCCTTGGTGGATTAGTCTTATAGCTGAAGCAATTTACGCTTGCAATCTGTGATGAAGAGGCTATTTACTTCTGCGGTGCTGTTTTTAAAAGGGCTTATTTTCACTACAACTTGATTTGGATAGAACCACTTCACAAATAAGATGGGAACTAACACAGGTCGACCCGCCTGGGGTGAAAATACACACAAGCTGCTCTCACAATGACGTTTTGTTCTGATGGGATTTTGGGAGCACCGGAGGCACAGGAACTAGACTTGTTCTTACCTGTACAGCCACCACAGACAGCACCTCCACTGAGATCCTGTTAAATTCGTCAAAGCAGCCCCATGCCCCCGTCTGAGCCAGGCCTTTGTAGATGTTTCCACAGGACTGATGGCCAGAGGGAGAGAGACCGATATTCAGATGGACACAGCAAGACAGGAAGTCTGATTGATAAGGCTTGTGGTGAGGCAGACACAGGCGTATCGCCAATTAGACAGAAGATACATGGAAAAACTTTCATTGGCGTTACCAGGGTGCAGCACCACAGCAGGCTGAGAGTAGGCAAATAACAGGATGATACATAAACAAGGACTCACACTAATAAAACAAGAGAAGAAGCTAAAAAGGCTACCACCCACATTTTAGTTTTCCCAACATCCAACTTGAGAGCAGGTGAACTGCCCTCCGGAGAGCAGCTGGACCAGGATGAAGCAGGCAGCTGACTTTTCTCTCCAATTACAGGGCAGAAGAAACCTTCTCTGACGCAAACAGGAGCTGACTAGAGGATTGATTCAACTCGCGTGTGTGTGCATGACTGAATATGAGTAACAGTGCGGGGCTCTGAAGCCAGCTTCTACTGCCTGTGTTCCTCCTGGAGTATATTAGCACTTCTCTCTGACACCTTGCTGCGGTATAGCCGGCGGTGCTGTACGCCTCTATACTGTAATGATGCCCCTGTGAAGCCGGATCACAAGATTATGTTTATGTCTCCCTTGAGCACTCTATATGCATAAATTGTGTGTGTGAGAGTATACAAGAGCGCATAATAAAGCAAGGAGGAGGCTGAGTACAGAGAGGACGTTTTGACAAGGTTTAGTACAACAATCAGAGTTTAACTAATCAGCTTTTCTTTCAAGGGGGAGGCAAGATGAAAAGAAAAAGGATGAAACGAGAAGGGCATAAAGGTGGGCTGACAACTTTAATGACAAATGCATTCTATATCGCTGACAAAGGCAAAGATGAAAAGAAACGTGCATAATATGGGCTGCTGTGAATGCACATTAGGCTCATATGCAGGTATGTGTACGTGTGCACGGCTTGCTCACCTTGTAGTCCATCTGCTCAGAGCAGTTAAATACGTAGACCATGATGCCGAGGGCTCGGCCCAAGTCTTTGGTAGTCTCAGTCTTCCCTGTGCCTGCGGGCCCTGCTGGAGCTCCGCTCATGGTCAGGTGGAGGGACTGGGTCAGGGTGATGTAGCATCTAAATATAGTCAAAATAGACACACGTATGCATCACTGATGAGGACTTGAGCCCGACAGCTAGCAACCAGCTTTTGACTGATTCGACTGACTGCTCAAGGCCACTTCCTTTCATTCACTCACAGTGAGGAGATTAAGAACACACTGGCACATTTTTAGTAATTTTAGACATCGTATTAGCTCAGGGGTTAGCGTTGTCTCCTCGCAGAAATAAGTTGATGAGTGCAATTCCTGGCACTGACCTTTTTATGCACAGTTTGCTCTTTACTATGGAGTCTAAAATGTGCCACCCGAAATAAAGATATCTTATTTTTTCATACAATCAAATAAATACATAAAATAAGAATCAAGTTGAAAATGTATAATTTTTGAGAGCAATATTAAAGGAATGTAAATTTTAAATGGAATAATATCATTTCTTTTTTAAATCTAATTTTGCGATTCCATTTGCTTATTTTCTTTCTTTAGAGTTAGATGAGAAGATCAATACCACTTTCATATCTTGTGCCTGAAGTACGACGCAGGTAGCCAATTAGCTTAGCATATAAACTGGAAGCAGTGGGAAACTGCTAGCCTGGCTCCCTCTGAAGTTCAAAAACACACCTACAGTACCAACACCTCTAAATCTCACAAATCCACATGCTGTATTTAATGTTTAATCTGTATAGAAACAGAAATATATTTTTTTTTAAATCTAATTGTGGTTGTAGAGGGAGTTACGTGCTAAAAGTATTTCTTCCCGGAGTCTTCTTGTTTTCTTTTCATCCATCCACAAACAATTTATCCATTTTATGTCCGTTTCTGTGCAGATTAAACAAATTCAATACAACATTAATACAATGTTAATTAGTGAGCTTTAGGAGGTGTTGATAGGTGGCCTGCTTGGAAACTAAGTGAAAAATAATGTTATATTCAGAAGAAGGGAACAGACTCATTACTTGACAAATTTAAATGTCTATTTATTCCGTTTTTCAGTTCAAATTTATTAATACATCATTTAAATGCGAGTTTAATAAATCAGTTACTAAGTGCCCTTTTAAAACACTGACAATGTGAGAAATCATTAGACCGGTGGCACACTCCATACTGTTTCTCTGTCTTTGTAAAAATGCATACTGGAAATAGAGGAGCTTGAGAGTTCCTGGTAATTCCCACAAGAATCTCCTCCCTTTTCCTGGGCAAAATACCTGCAGGAACCCAGGATTTTTAGCAAAGGATGTGCCTTTGTGTTCGTAAAGACGTCTCCTCTAAACCATGTTTAAGTCCAGCTGTGTGGCAAAATATTTTTTTTTAGAATAATATGAATGAAGTAGACTGCAAAATCTGTTCAACAAGTGGCTTCATCAATCAAAGTGCGGGCTGGCATCCAACAGGTGGAGCATCGAGCGCTGAAGATCACCATAATGTTACAACTAATCGGTCAAGAACAATTCTCCTGTGCCTCAAACCACTGAAACAACATGCTGAAATGACTGCATACAAGGATTTTCCTCCCCTACTACTGCATGCAGTAACTGGAAAGAAAATATGCCAAAAAAACATAGGATCAAACTATTCTGCATGTTTGGCATTGTGGTTTTTCCATCTCAAAGACAGTGTTCTTCTAATCTAATGAAATGCGACTAAAAATCAATTTATGATTAATTATCTACAGTTCTGTGTCTAAAATCAAACATATTTTATGCCGTTATATATTACCAGAGAGGAATGCTTTTAAAATCATGGGAAAACATTCAATAATAGCTGGGGATGGCTCCAGCATCTATAAAGCTCTCCATCAAGCTGCCCCATTAAATTATCCAGATTGACTTTTAATAAATGCACCCTAGAAAAAGGTTTCATTCCTACAGCAGCAATACAAAAATAAATAAATAAATGGCACACAGCTGTAAACAATACAAATTACAAATCCTGAGTTGACACAGTCTTATAACCAGCACTGACAATGTGCCGGTGTCGGCTCAGCCGTCATCGTACATAACCTCATTATATGATAATATAATCTGCTCCTGTGCCTTGATTATCACACATGCTGATTAGCGACACCAGTGATTGCTTCTCCTGCAGAAGCAGTCAGCACTAACAAACAGTCTGCCCATCTAGTATCAATAAAAAAGAGCAGCACCATGGACGTGAACTGATGGAGACATCAGGACTTTATTGATCAGGGCAAGAAACAATGGTTTGCCTTGAATATCAATACAGCAATGATTTTAATGAGCTGCTGGTTAATAGATGATGTATGGAAGGGGAAAATATTGGAAAGCATAACGAGAGACAGAAGCTCAGAGAAGACAAATGATCCCATCTGTATACAGTGTATCATGCGGATACCAGTGCCAACAGGCTTTATGGCTCTCCCCTGAAATATGGCCAAAAATCTCACAATCAGTCGCTTGGAAGCTGGATAAGGATGTCCTGCATGGAATAAGTAAAACCAAATAGAAGACAAGAGCTAAAGCTAAACTGGGCAGCTGTGACAAGGCGACTTGTTTTATTACAGTGTTTTTAAAAGAAACCGCTATATATCAGTCTGTCTGTCTCATTCTCCCTCCATTCCTCTAGCCGTTGGTCTGTGTGTGTGTGTGTGCGCGCGCGCGCTAGCTGGGTAAAATATTCCTGACATTTTGCATAATGGTGCAGCTTTGGAGATCCTGCAGTAAGTATTGAGCGAATGCTAACATTGTGCCGACAACAGTCCTGCTGTTATAGATTAGCGAGCATGATTCCTTTAGCCTAATTATAGTGCTGCAGAAGGTGAACAGACCATACCAACTACGGCTTGTGGTAAACAAGCACATACAGGCCTGTATTCATTATAAGTATTTTGTACGGCTTGGCATTTCCTACATCTCTGCTGTCATTAACATCCGTTTAGATCATTTTTACTTCAGGTTAGTGTTCGTGAACCCTATAAAAGGGTGAGTTCACAGAAAGTACAAGAAAATATTTGAGTATGTAAGTTCAGTTATGACCTTTGGCTTCAGTGTGCGTCACAAAATATTTTGATTCAAGATCCACTTTCGGCTTTTTTTTAAGAGCTCTCAAACACGTCTCATGTCTTCATCAGAAAATGGAAGTGGTTACTCAGCTGAGGCTAATGGGAATGTTAACCGCTTTGCAGGCATTTGGTCATAAGTTAAAACAAATTCAAATTTTGACCTGATGATGGCGCTATACGAACAGTCATCATCATCTGGGAAACATGAAAGCCTGTACAACATTTTATGGCAGTCCATCCAGTAGTTGTTGAGACATTCAAGTCTGGCTAAAAATACAACAGTAACATCTCCTTCCAGAAACAATATATCCTCGTTACTCTACAGAACATACTGTCAACCGTTTTTATATGGACTATTTTTTCAGTCAAGTAGTTCCAGTAAAAACTGTTCTCCCAGCACTAACAGTCAGGCCTCACCTTGAACCCCTGATGTTAAAGACCACAAACCACACCTGGACTCTGGGTGTAGTTATGAACTCGGAAATAAATTTTATCATCCACATTAAGACACAAAAAATCGCCCTACTGTCACCTTCAAAATACAGCAAGAAATAAAAGACTTACACTATGCCGTACTGTAATAGTGTCTTCACAGGTCTCTCCAAAAAAATCAGACAGCTGCAGCTGATTCAAAATGCTGCTGCTAGAGTCCTCACCAAGACCAAGGACGCAGATAACATCAGTCCGGCTCTCCGATCTTGCACTGAAAGGTTCAAGACCAAAATACATTTCTGATCTCCTGCTACAGTATGTTATGAACCGTCCAGACCTCTAAGATCACCTGGGACAGGTCTGCTTACTGTCCCCAGCGTCAAAACTAAACATGGAGAAGAAACTATTTCCACACACACACACACATATTTTTTCACAAGCTCCCAGAAAACTTGAGCCCTGTTCCAACTCCCTGTTCTGTTAAAGGCTCAAAACTTTTCTGTTTACTACTGCCTTTTATTAAGTTCAGTTTGAGGCTATTTATTCATATCTTGCACTGCACTATAACTGTGCTGTCATTATTTATTCTTATTTTAGCTTATTCTTATCTTCGATTTTCAATCAATCATCTTAATGTCTTTTTATATTGCCTTGTGTTTTTTTTTTATCTTGTCTTAATGCCTTTTTATTTTTCATATTTAAAGCACTTTGAATTGCCATTGTTAGGAATTTCCCTTACTGTACTGTTGTACTTGTTGAGAATAAAACTTGATTTAATTTGATTAAAAGGTGCTATTCAAATAAACTTGCCTTACTTTGAGGTAAGCAAGAAAATGAAACAATGAACCGACCCTTTAAAATCCTACAGGATATACTCAAACATGCATGGTGTCAAGCCTTTTATTCTCAGCTACTGTGATGTTTGGTGATATCAGGTTTTCACTTGACAGCATCATGACGTATCCTTCTCTTTCCCGGCTCTATTGCAAAGAAAGTTGAGTAACAATATCATGAAGCAAACATGCTGTTATCTATTTTCTCAAGTCGTGGATTAAAGGATTTGACACCCAGTCCCTTGGTCCATGGTCCATTGTTGAAAGAAGAGCCAGTGGCAAACCGCGTGAGTCGCAGCAAGGGCATGCACCATATGGTGAAGTCTTGCTACACAGCCGCTGATCCGCCCATCAAAGCCCATTGTTTCTGTTTGTTCAGGCTTCAAAGGGAATGCTGGTCAGTCGAAAACCCACACAGTCAAACGCTGCAGTCTGCCAAAGGGTACAGGGAGGCAGGTATTCTTCCCTGTGTAGTTAAAACTTTATCAGAAATCCAGCAGAAACACGTGCATGTGAACAAACAAGCTGTTGGCAAAGTGCCCGAGCCGAGTTGTTCTGAAAGATTTCCTTTGCACTCACTTGGTAGAATGCATACCATGTACTGTACCAAGGCTGAGTTCTTACCGCAGTGGCCTGGGTTCGATTCCAGCCCGGGCCCTTTGCTGCATATCATCCCCCACCTTTCCTGTCTCTCTTCAAGCTGCCACTATCAAACAAAGGCAAAAATGCCTGAAAGAATATCTCTAAAAAAAATTTTAAAAAAGGTTTCCTTTGCGGCGGGTGTACCCAATGATTCAAATGAAGATCATTCAAATGCGTCAGATGGTTATTATTAGACCAATTTTAAATCAACACAAATGGCTTTTTGAACGGGCTTCATGCAAACTGGTTTATTTGATAAATCTGTACAGAACTACATGCTGAATATTCTTGCTTTTCACTTAACCTTTTTCCAGGAGTGAATGGGTTTGGCAGCCTTTGGCCAACTGATGTTTGCGCCCTCCAACCCCTTCCCCAAACAGCAATTGTCCAATCATAGCTTAGCAACCGTAACTAGGCACAGCAGGCCTGTCAAGCTTTGGATTTCTCCACACGCTGAAGGTGTGTGCATGGGACTGTAGTAAGAGATAATCAGAATTTAATTAGCTTGGAGAGTTCTGTTTGTAGTCCATCCAAAGCCAAAAAAAAAAGTGCAAAAGTCTAAGGAATGGATTGAACGGTGTTTAACTGCTCTAACAGACGTATTGTTAGCATGTCTGGCTAACCAACTTACTGTAGTCCCCTGTAGGCCAAAAAACATTTTATTAGGTAACAACATTTTATTACATGTTACCTTAAAAAAAAAAGCCCCAACCACAAATAGCTAATTCACTGGGTAGTATATTTCCACTGCGTGTTAGCCGGTCCCGGGAAGCTACTATATCACAGTTTAAGCCAACGGCTAGCATGCTGCGTTTTGGATTTGGAGAAGTTAAAACACTCCAGCAACACAGCCCCAACTCGCTATCCAAGATAGTGTTCCTCTCAAACACATCAGTTAGTCCTCATTCTACAAGCCTTTTCTCTTTTAACGTGAAGTAAAACATACCGTTTGAAAATATGAACAATAAAGCTTAACGTCCAAACTTGTAAGCTAAGGAGCCAAACATGGTTATGATTGTGACTTTTCATTTCTCCTATCATACTTATAACACTAGGACTAATAGATAACCTGCAATACAAGAACAATGCTGTTTCTTAGCGTCCATGTCCTCTACATGGATCAACTGGTGAGGATGCTAACTTTTTGCCTGGGATAGCTTTAGCCTCAGTCTTTAGCCACAGTTTCATGTATGTAGCATCAAGTGCATATTAAGACCCCAGTTAGGGGGGGGTTCTCTTTTTGAAATGAGTCAGCTGGAAGCAATAACAAGTCAGTCATGTTTTAAACCAACTCATGGAGCTACTGTTAGCTGAAAAATCCACCAGCGACAGTTGCTGTACTTGATTAAAATTGAGGGGTGCCAGTTAGAAGTGAGAAGTCTGCTTCAGTCTACTTCTGTCTGAAATCAGTGACCCATTGTCTCAATAAATACTGAGAGAATGAAAAGCTTGGTAGAGCAACAGTAAGCCAACGGTCAATTGAAATAGCTACACCTAGTCAGTTGACAAGCAATCCTGATGTTTTGTCTTAACAACCAAGAACGACACGTGCGTACCTGTCTGTTAGAGGAGTGATGACTAATCGTGGCGTGTTGCCCAGGTATTCATAGGAGTAGAGGAACTGGGCATCACAAATGTTGGCAAAACAATGTTTCTCCTTCTCGTCCCAACGGTGCCTCAGCTGGGAGAGCCACACGAAGGCCTGAGAACTCTCCACCTTAAAAAAAATAAAATAAAAAAAGTTTAACAGAGAGTGCCAAGGTTTGAGGTAAAGTCAGAAATAAGCTGTGCTGTTCCACCCTCTAATTATGTTAATGACATACCTTGCTTGAATATCTTAAGTGCATTATTTACTGGTAATAGCCTCTTAAAAACTACAGCAGCAATCACAGTGTATGCTTAAGAATTTATGCAGTACAGGTTCTTGGCCAGATTTATCCACCGTGCCCCCCTCACCTTTTGAGCGACCATCTTGGCCACCACGTCTCTGGCGTGGACGTCGATGGTGCAGATGGTCATGACCTTCTGCCGATCGCCCGGCGTAAGCTGCCCAACCAGCATGGAGATGAGGGTGTTGAGCTGGGACACCTGTTTCCTGTAGTACTCTTTCATGGCGTTGTCATAGCCCTCCTCCAGACGGGCGAACGCCATGCCGACATCAGATGTCCACCAGATCTGAGTGCAGGTCAACGCCACCTGAATCAGAGACAATGAAAGAAATTTAAAAATAATTGCTGTTAGGTTAATCTTGTTTTTCCTCTGGAAAGAAAATCTTAAATTCCTTTTCTACAGTCAGGCGCAATTTCAACTCAAGGTAGGAGGGAGACGTCCCCCTCACTTTGCATTTTCGTCCCCTCCTCTTTGATGTCCTTACTAAAATCACTGTCTCTTACTGTGCAGCTGTCATGACCCACATGTACATGACCCACGTTCATGTATGCAATAAGCTTTATGAGGACCAGTGAATGCTTTATATACTGCTTTACTTTTTCTTGGAGTTTTGCCTCTCAGGCTACAGATTGCCATAACCTTCCGATTAGTTGATTTTGATTGTTTTTCCGGGCCCACATGCAGTCGGAGAGGAAGGCCTGCAGACACCACTTAGGGCTGAGAGAAGTACTGCAACCTCGTCTGCATGTTTTTTGTGGGTGAAAAGATTTTTTTATTTTTTTATATATTCTATGTTTTGATTTACATAAAAAGACTTAAGAATTACACATCAGCCCAAGAGAAGGCAGCAAAGAACAGTGCTCTTTTTGGAAAAGATGTAAACATTATCTATCATAAGGTATCAGTTCTCTATCAATACACAAAATGTGATTCGACTAGGAAGGTTGTAGTGGGAAAACATAAATGCATTAAATATAAAAACTGATAAGAATCAAAAATGAAGCTATTAGGCTATTATTAACAACACAAACGAATAGCGGACGTGTTACATGTTGTGGTTTGTGTTCAAACTTCAATTTGAACTCGACCTTCAAGGCTGTGGCTCCGGAAGTAGAGCGGGTCATCCGTTAATATCAGGGTTGGGAGTTCGATACCCAGCTCCTCCTGTCCACAACACACTGAACCCCACGTTGCTCCAGATGAACAGGCCAGCACCTTGCATGGCCATCAGGGTGAATGGGTGAATCAGAGGCCAATTGTAGAGTGCCATATAAGTGCAGTCCATTTACCATCAATGAACTGTAAAATCTATACAGCAACTAAACTGAATGTTTTCTTAAGATATTTAAGAGTACATTTTACCTCAGCATTAACATCCACGTCAACACCACCTCCACCTGCTCTGTCTCTCTCCCTCCACTGGTTGCGGCCCTTGTGTATATACTGTGTATATTGTGTGCGGATTTGTTTTATCTTATACTTCATCTCCCTTTTGTTTTCCACAAACATGATTATTGCCTCCCAATGTCTTAATAGTATATGCTAAAGATCATAATATACTTTTACGAGTAATATCTTGAGAACAGTTTGTCTCAGGTGGACTTGGCCAAAGTAAATATTTTGTAATCAAGATCACCACGTTATCTTTCGTTCTTTCAGAGCTTAGTGATCTCATAGAAATCCCACCTCTGAGCTGCGCTTATGAGCTCTAATTCACCGGCATAGTGCGTCTGGAGGGCAGTACCAGGATCAGTCCAGGAGCTGACTGTTTAATGAGCTGCTGCCTTATTAAATCAGCCGCTGAACACACACAGACTGAAAACAGACAATTCCAACGCCAGTTTCTTAGTAAATCTGGCCCCTCAGCAGCAACAATTTTTTGTTAAACAAAAGTTAAACAAACTCAAACAGAGTATTAACTTCTCCTCACTGGCTCCCAGTAAAACAAATAATTGATTTTAAAATACAGATCCCTTAGATCATCAAGTAAAGGTCTCCTCACTATACCTAGAATAAATTCAGCCTATGGTGCCTTCAGTCATGAAGGCCCTACTCTCTTGAATCCTCTAAGACATAAACTAAGGTCTGCTACAACAGCTTCTTTCACAAGCTTTTACTAAGGTTTAAAGTGTGTGGTAAAACTTATTTTAGAATCAGTATTATTCCCTTTTTAATAATACCATCTCTCATATGTTTGCATGGGGAAGGAGTACCTGTTTATTGAAGTAATATGTTGTTATACGTAGTCCGTCCATTTTTTTGTGTGATCCCTGATTGTAAAGGTTCATTTTTCCATGCCCAAAATTTATTCTATTGTTGATAGCCATAAAAAATTGTGGTAGATTTGGCTGTTTCCATGTCCTTGTCACCTGCTTCATGGCCGTCACACGCAATACGTTAAAGAGGCGCATGTCAGCAGATTTCATCTTTCCTTGTAAATTAATTCCCGAAATATTTTCTAGGTTCAGAGGTTCTTCCAAGTCAAAAATATATATTAGGGTTTTCTCAACCTCTTCCAAAATGGTATCAATATTGGACACGTACAAAATGTGTGTGTGTAGGTTGCTACTTGTTCCCCACATCCTCTCCAGCTACTACTTCCTTCTGAGGGGAAACATTTCCCACACTTCGTCATAAAATGTCTCATGCTCTCTCCAAGCAAATTCCCTCCAGTATTTTGATTGTGATGTCTTAAAGTTTCCACTTACTTCCAATCTTCTGCAGATGTTAATTTTAATTGTTTTTCACATTTCTCTTTTACTTTATTATCTAAAATGGTGAACTTTTGCAATGATTTATAGATATTTGAAAGATTTTCTTTAACTTTGGTTCCATTTTAAATCAGGTATTGTATTAAATCATTTTTAAATCACCTAGTTACTTGAAGAGTGATTCAGCACTTTTTCTTTACCAGTACTTTTATAAAGTAAACACTGTTGATCCTGAAGTTGATTTCAACATTGCTCTCAAGTCCTGAATCAGTTTTTTAGCTGAACCTTCTCACCGTGTACCAGATTTAGCCACACCAGAATCAGTGAAATCAGTCATATTTTGCCATTCAGAGCATGAAATACTTACTTTCAGAGAATCATTAGCATTTCCAGGTAGGAACAAGCGTTCCATTATCACAGAAGCGCAGCACTGTTCAAAATACTCAACAGCGTCTGGCTGCAAACTGTGTATTTAAAGCATTAGTGAGTGTGTGCACTGGGCTGAAATATCTATGAGAGGCACAGACATGATTATGGTACCAGTCCATCAGATGTTGGATAAGGTGACTAACGGGAAAGATTCCCAAAGTGAGTGCAGTCAGTTAAATCTATACATTCATCCCACTGAGCCCATTTACCTGAGCCGGATAGTCAAACAGCCACTGCTCTCTGGGTTTGTCCTCATAGGCCATCACTGCCTCGGTCATCTCATGTCGAACGGTGGAGCGCATGGTGTCCAGAACCCGGTTCAACCACACCTCCACCTTACACAAAAAAAAACAAAGATGAGCCTATGAATACAAACATAGAAAAACATTGCAATGTGCGTCACATGAGCACGGACGGGTTGTCTTATCAGTGGACCCTAATGAGGTCATTAATAAGCATTAGAGAGGAAGGGGAGACAGGCAAATACTATGGGATGTAACGGAAAATTAATGGATTTATGGGCTTTAATATGCAAAACCCCAGGGGCAATGAAAGACTCAATTTCATTTGCCTCCTTTATTGTGGGTTGTGATATCTATATTTGATATACGTTTTCTTCCATTACAGAGAAAGGGCAGGTAAGTGAATTTCCTCATCTATTTCATTCATCTCCAGACAGCTGTAGGTCCACTGTCAGCAAGTCTAATGAAGATAATAAATGTCTTTAGCATTTAGCTCAACCTACAGAAGTTATGGTACCACAGTTTCAGAGACATGAATAAAAGATTACGGGTGTATTTTACCTGACCAGTGCAGTCACAGGACTGATTAAACGTGACATACTCCTCCTCTTTGCTGTACATGCCCAGACCGGTCTTAGAAGGATTCCCCTCTCCATCTGCTTCAAATCGCATCTTAGCCATGTTGTCAAACAGCTTAGACAGATGCTTCTGGACCTGAGCAGACAAACAAGACACATTCAGCTCAGGCTCACTTTACACTCAGCTCACGGTCTGACTGGTATTTTTCTTTGCTGCCGCGCAAATAAATAACATTTCATTACTGTTTTCCAGAATCATTCATAGAAGGGCAGGACCCATGTTCTGCTGCATGCCTGCCAACTTCCTCTTAGAGATATTTAGTGGCAAGTTGTGCTTAACAGTGATTTATTTCTCCAAGGTGGAAATGCATAAAACAATGTCCTGATGACGGAGGTTGGAGCAGGCTGCAAAACTATGAGCGACATTGCCCCTGTGTGGACATTGCGGATACTACAAAAGTATCAGCAGCAGCCAGCAAAAGAGCTAAATTATGCAATTAAACATGGTTTTAGAAAAGTGTTAAAAAAGCAACTTGCAAAAGTGCTATAGATGGTACAAAAAGTTTTTTTCTGACTTTTTTTTCCTGTCAACAGACTACCCCTTAGGCAAAAATTAGTGGAGCCACCTGGTGTGGGTTGGTCCCATTAGACAGGATGTCTAGCAGATCAGCTGAAGAGATGAAGTAAAATCTCGGGAAGGCCAGACGCTTGGTGTCCAGGTATTCTGCCAGAGCTTTTTCACATAGAGACAGCCTGTAGAGAAATACACAGAGCCAGTGTGTGTGTGCATCCATGTGTAAGAAGTATAAACCGAGTGCCCCTGATAACAGACATAAGGAGTAGAAACAGAGAGAAGTCTCACCTGCTCTGGATGTCCTCCAGTTTACCAAACAGGCCCGGTTTATTGGTGGCCTCCACTACATTGGGCGTTTGATGTACGGCGTTTGCCAGCTCTTTGAAATCAGCATCAATCCCCTCGAAGCGCCTGGAGTCCTGCAGCAGATTTCACAAGGGAGCCCGGCCAGGGGATTTAGGTTCCCCAAAGAGAGAATGGAGAATCAGAGTTTAATAGCAAACATCTGGGTTTAAGCACACCCCAAACATCGTGGGAGCAATTAAAACGTTGTGTAATCTCAGCTCCTAAACTAGGAGTATGAGCAAATTAATGCATTCTTAATTAACAGCTATAACAGTCATGCTGTCTGCGTTCATATGGCAACGACAAGGGTGCAGGTTAAGACCTGCATGCATATGAGCTTGTCAGTGATGTATACCTATAGAGCTGTAATTAACGGTGTGTGCGCATGTACGTGATTCTATCTGTTCAGTGTGTAACCTCAGGCAGCTGTGAGCGGATGTCCTCTGAGCCAATGAAGATGCTTTCCAGGTGGGTCCACGTCCGCTGCACCTCGAACCAGATGGAGATGACGGAGTCGGCCACAGACAGCTTGCTCTGCCATGACGACACCTCATCCAGGAAGTGGGCGATGTACTTGGATGATATGAGGTTCTGCAGCTGCACCTGGTTGTCTTCCAGCGTCTCGATCAGTTCCTCGTCTGTGCGCAGCAGAGGCACTTGGGTCCGGTGGTGGGGCTCGTACTGGAACTGCATACCTGGATGGGATCAATACACGGCGTCGATAGGTCGTAACCTCTGGGTGGCAGGATTAGGAGTGCTACTAATGACTAAAGGACAGTGTGGTTACTAACAAAGTGTCCCCTTCCTGTACCTGTCCATGTGGAGTTGAGCTCAGAGAGGACTTTCTCCATTCCCATCTCTTTAACGGCCCTGTCCACAATCCCTCTCACCTCCTCTTCAAAGCAGTGCAGGTTCAGCTGCAGCAGGTCAGCCAGAGTGGTCTCCTGTTCATAGAAAACCACATTAGTACTTCACCCACAATTCATATAAGCTACATTATATAATATTAGTAACAGAGCTCTGGCTGTGATTGCAGGTTTCAGTTTAACAAGGACACAGTGCCATTAATGTGGAGCAGCAGAAACCAGCCATTATAGTCAAACTGCAGAGCTGCAGTGAGAGAGGGTTCACATCGTCCAACCTGTGTCACCTACCAGCTGTAGCTACATTTTACTAAAATATTTAATTGCAATTTTCTGATCAATGTTGTAATTTAAATTGCAATTACTTAATTATACTTAATTTATAAAAACTTAATTATTAAAATATTTAAAAATTAAATAACTCCAGGCCTGTATTTGTTGTCTACAAGATATGTTTGTACAAAGCATCACATCAAATATTAAAATGGATACTGGAGGCCAGAGAACAGCCAGGAGTTTGTTTTTTTATATACATCAGTGAGTTTGTGAGTACATTATAAGACTAGTCAATTTAGTCTCTGAAATACATTTTCGTACAGACTAAACAGTTGGAGCAGTACAAGCAGTACAAACAAGCCAAGTGAGGATGCAGAGAGATGGGAAAGAAAAGAAAATAACTGGAGAAAAGTGCCGTGTTCACCCCTAAATTATTGGGAGATTATTAACACCACTGCTTGTGTTCAAATCATGTTTTTAATTCAAACCATAATATGGAAACAGTCACCCAAAAGTCATGAACAGAGCTATATCAGAGATATGTTCTTTGCTTATATTCTAGAATAAATTGGAAACCTGGTCCATGGTGAAGCGGACTCCAGTAGCAGCCATCAGCTGATGCCAGTGTCGGGCTCGTATGGCCGGGTTCTGGAGCTCTGCCACGGCCCGGAGTGAGATGAGGAGGTTCTTTACCCTGCTGTCCAAACCTGTGAAGGCCTCCCACGCTCTGACCTATGAGAGACAAAGGTCGGGAATCAGTACAAGGGCTTCTGACAGAGACGAGGGAGCTTGAAGCTGTGGCTCATGATTTAAAGTGAGTTTATTCCAGTGAAGTTGACACATGCATTTACACATGTTTAGTGCTTCCCAGCCTTTCTCAAGGGCCTGTAACTCCCAGCTCCAGTCTGTCAGAGTAAAGACAGAGGGAAGTCACTGCTCTCCTTTCCCTAACATGTTTATGTTCTTGCACGCCATAAAGGATAACGGGGGCAGATTTACTACTTGAAATTATTAAGAATTTTTGAAACAGTGGGTCCTTGATTTCACACAGAGCTAGACAAAAGCAACTTTTTATTTCTAGCCAGCAAATGTTGCTGACAGAGATTATCAGATGTAGCTAGCTAGCTAATTACGCCAACCTTAGCTCCATGAGTTGGTTGAAAGACAACGGCTCATTTTTAGATGCTTCCAGCTGACTTGTTTGAGTGGGGTCTTAAAGGGGTCTTAAATATGCACTTGATGGCTACATGATATCATGCTAAAAGACTGAGGCTAAAGTTTCACGTCCAGGGGAAAAAGTTAGAAGACATGGAAATAAAGAAATGGCATTGTTCTTGTTTTGCAGTGCAGTTGCTAGTTAGTTATAAGTATGATAAGGAAAAATGCACTGTTATTTCATTCATTCTAACATAACCATGTTTGGCTGTAATCCCACAAACTAATGTAGTTAGTTAATGACACGTGCCTTGGTGTTGAAGTAATGCTCCATTACCACTGTAGGTAGTAATAAGCTAGTTAGCCAGACATGCTAACAGTTGCAGGCTGTTAGGGCAGGTAAACACATCGTTTAATGCGCTCCTTACAGATTTGCTCGTGTTTTTGGTTTTGAAGAGGCTAAAAAAAAGACACCACCCTCTTAACTCTTTAAACGAGTATCTCTCTTACTACATCCCACTGCACACGGCTTAAACATGTGGCGAAATCCAAAGCTTGGCAGGACTGCCATGCTTAGTTACGTTTGCTAAGGTTATTATGGGAAAATCACTGTTTGCAGGAGGGGTTTAGCAAAGAGTCAACTGCAGTCGGAAGTTACTTAATTGTCTCAGTTTTTACTTTGCGAGGCAGCTAGATTTGCGAGATCATGCGAGAATCCATCTTGCCAGGCTTCAACTTAGGCGACCAAGTATTTTTTGAAAGTGAAAGCCTTTTTCCAAACAGTTTCCAAGGACGACTTCTCAGATGGTTCTGTGTAACAACGCATCTGGCGCATCAGGTTACACTTTTCAACTTCTAAGCTACATTAAAAATCTCTTCCCTCACCTCTTTATCCAGCCCTCGTATTTCTTTGGAGAAGCGTTTGCACTCCAGCTCCATGTCCTCCACCTGGATCTCTCTCCAGGGAGTCGTCCTCCATGCCGCCATGCTGGATTCCACCACGGTAATCATGTCCCACAGCTCCTTCAGCAGGCCCACCTCACGCCTTGGGGATGAAGGAGAGTGGACAAAGCGAATTTAACCAGCATGAAAATTGGAACGGTGAATGAAAAAGAGCATCTCTGCTATAACAGCTCATTAGTTTCGAATTTGGCACGGGCTTGTGGTATTTTCTCCTTCCAGCTTTGGGCTTTACCTGCATTGTCGGAGCTGTTTGTAGTCGGGGATGGTGACCTCAAACAAGCTGGCAGACTCCACCAGGGAGGCCATCACCGCCTCCCGCTCTTGGATCTGCCGATGGAACGCGTCCAACATCTGGTAGGGACTCTCGCTGTCAAACCTGGACGAGTGCAGGAGTGCACACAGGCACCCATCAATACACACACACATTCACACAAGCCCAATATAAATCAGGCGGTGTTTAGGTAATGAAGGGCTGCAGTTTGGCTGCCTGACTTGGCTGCAGCATAACCAGACCAGAGTGCCCAGCGCTAACTGCACACTATGACAATTAACAATGACTTCTATGACATTAATGTGAAAATAATCACCAGGTTATTAAGAGACCAATTACACACATAACTAATCTGACAATTAGACATTATGACGAAGCATCTCTACCTATGAATTAATTATCATTTATGTTAAGATTCAATTAGCCTTGTCGGATATGAGAGCCTCAAGATAACACTTCTCTAATATAAGTGAGAAGGCAGGAAGGTGACATTCTTATCTTTTCAAAGGTACTCGCTGAACTTTGTCACCAAGGAAACTACACAGCTAATTATGTTGCCTTCATTGTCTCACTCTGGAACACTCAAATCAAATGGTAGCACTTTACTGCATTTACTCCTTTATGATTACAACTCCTCCTGCGAAGCATTCATAACTGATGAACTGGTCATATGATATTACAGTTGTACAGTCGAATTGTATTCAATTATATTTATCATATTTATGAATTAAGTTGATCAATTTATGAATACTACTACTTCACTCTCCATGACACCAGAGCAGACTTCATCCACATCCGCCATAAGTTGCAGCTGAACAAGCTCATCTCAAACAGCTGCAAAGTCATAGTGGCGAGCACTACACTGATTTTACATGTTCAACTAAAGTGAACTTTGACCCCAAATACGCTGACCTCCACAAGGTGCGTCCAATGGAATTCTGTCATTGACAAGAGGTGGAAGTTATAAAAGGTGATAATTTCACTTTACAGAAACATTTCGGAAGTTAATGGGTAATTCTGGTATTTTTAAACCTGGGCCTCTATTTTCTTTTACATATTTAGGGGTGTAAATATGTAACAGTTACCAAAACTCTCACTCAAGGAGAAGTCTCGCTCTGAAATCTCGTGAGAGGTCGAGTTGTTGCAGGAAGGTATTTCTGATTAAACAAAAAGGATCTTTTAAGAGTAAAATTCAAGAACTTTTGAAGCACTTTCAAGGTACCTAAGCCAAAAATGTCGAGAGACTCTCGAAGCCTTTATCATCACATCTAAATTGTTACTATAAATGCCACGAGACAACAAACAAATGACGACGGGATCGTTTCATTTTAAAAATTAAGATTTTTGGTTCACATGAGTGATTGTGTAGATGATGAAACACCAGATTATGTTAAAAATGAAGTATTTTTCAAGGAGTATATTCGAATTCAAGCATATTCCAAACCTTGAAAACATAATGGTTAAAATTAAGCATTTTCCAGACTTTCAAGACTTTCTATGAACCCTGTGATACACGGGGTGTTAAAGTAAAGTGTTCCCAAACAAACTCTTAGAGGCAAAAATATGTATCGTACCTGAGTGGCCCATTGTTGCGGAAGTGCTCCCTGAAGGTGTATTGCTCCACATCAAACGAGGCACACTTTCGACGCAGGCTGGCCACCTCGATGGCCTGCAGAGGCGCTACCTGCTGCTTCACTAACACAGCCTGTTTTCTCACATTGTTCCACTTTTCTGGCAACTCCTGCAGATAGACAGATAGATACAGAGAGAGGGAGATAAAGAGAAGGAGATAAAAGCAAGGCGGGCAGGAGTGACAGATGACGGATTGCCAGAAGGAGGAGCACAGAGCAGAGATGGGCGATTGGAAGACAAAGACAAAGTAAGAGAAATGGCTCTGTCTCAGCTCAAAGAAACAGAAGAAAGAATATGTGCTAGTAAAAAATAAGGTGAAGTGATCAGTCCTTACCTCTAACTGTTTGTAGACCACATCAGGCAGCTCCTGCTCATAGACCTTCAGCAGAGCGATGGTTTGTTGCAGGGGCTCAAACATGGCATCTGTGGTGTTTTGTCTTTCTTTAACAGCCAACAGGTGACCCATGACCCCCACCAGGCCACCGTAGTCACCCTCCTCCACCTGCTGGCTCAGGCCAGCCTCAGCCACACTGACAAACTTCTCCAGATCTGACAGACTGGGGATAGATGACAATGAGCATTAAAGGGCCACTCACAATCAAGATCAGTTATGCATCACGGGGAGTTCTCCTCAGCCTGTAAAACCAGATGTTTAATCTCTTCTGCTAGTCAGCTGGGAACACACGCCACAGTTGTTCTCTAAGCTAGCTGGTTGCTAGCTAGCTCTGTCGCTAACTGGACAATAAGTTAACAGTTTATTCAAGAGGCATATTTGACACCATCATCTCGCGTCTCATAACTGTCTACAAACCATGCCTCTTCTCTGGAGCAGGTTGTACTATTGGTCAACAGCCGAAAAACCCTTCAAAGTTGAAATCAACACGAAAGTTTAACGTTACTTCACCTCTGTGAGAGAATCCACTGATTGTGTTGATTTCATGGAAATAAACTGAGTTTGCAGTGAAATTTTGCTATTTTAAATGCTGCTGTGACCTGGCCTTACCAGTAGCACAGAGAGACAAGTACAGAATAGTAAAGTCAGCGAAAAGTCAGCATAAAGTCAGCAAACTGACTCAGAACTGTCAGTTACACAGCAATATGCACATTCACACACACACACACACACAAGCCACAATAAGCTACTGGTCATACCAGACCAAATAAGGTTGTAGCAGCAAAACCCCAGAGTGTATAAAATTGTACTTCACCTGTTGGTTACATGGTCGATGAGGTGCTGTTTGAACATAAAGCTCCACTTTTTGATGACGTTGAGCAAGGCACTCTTCATGCTACGGCCATCAAGCCTCATCCACCCGTGGAACACATGCACCGGCTCCAGACCCTGCACCTCCTCATAGATCTTCTCATACCTACAGTATGACGACAGATTTCAATCAGGTAAACAGAAGCTGAACCTAACCCTAATGCTCATTTTAACAGTTCTTTAATACGTTCATCTTAATCTTCACTAAGACGACTCTCACACTCCACTTGACTAATACCCACCCGTCCACCTGTTCTTTAAAGTTATTCAATGTTGGTGGGCTCTCCGAGATGCCGTCGTCAGTGTAAACCTCCGTCTCCTGGCTGGTGAGAACGTGGCCGTACAGAAGGAACTGACGCATGAACTCCTTCCTGTCATCCACGTACAGGTAGCTGTAGCGCTCCAGCGAGTTGCGAAACTCACAACACGTTGCCATGACACCCTGTACGCGTTCCATGAGGAGTTGGCGCATGTCTGCCAAATCAGCCATGTCCTCCATGTCCGCCTGGGGGAAAAGGATCAGAAGCCAACCACAGCATTTTGATAGTTTTCTGGGAGTGATCTACATTTCAGATATTGCAAATGAAAAAGAAGTTATAGATGTTGGGGCTACATCAAAGGGTCAGTACCTGGTAGTGGGGGAAGGGGCTGTGCTGGGCGAGCCGTGGCACCAGGGAGGAGATTCTGAATACATCATTGATGAGGCTCTCCACCAGCTCAAAGAAATTGTCTCCTGCCCCAAACTCCAGAGACGGACTGAACACCATGTCAGGAACCTTCAGATCCAGCTGAGCCTCAAAGAGAGGGGCCACAGCCACTCTCTGGTCTGGACACAAAGGAAACAGGTGAAACTGCCGTGGAAACACTACTAGAATAAAACATATGGATTTGTAAACTGAAATGTCTGTGTTACTTTTAAGACTTAATTTTCAGTGTGTGTTTCAAACTTTCACCAAATGTGTTCCCCAAACTGAAAACATAACACTGTCCTCTCTAGAGGATGTCTATGTGGTTCATGGAAGACTTACTGTAATAGAAAATGTCATGAGATCAAGGAGCAATGCACAGGAGAAGCCACAAACAGTGAGGAAAAGATGTGTTTAGTGCTAATTCGCAAATGTTCGCATGCTAACACGCTAAAATAAGACAGTGAACATGGTAAACATTACACCTGCAAAGCATCAGCTGTGAAACAAGCAACAAGTGAGGAAGTGGACATTGGGTTGAAATTGTTTCAAAAGGTTGAGAGAACTGATTGTCAAGCACAAACATAACGTAATATTGCAACTCCTAGAACATGGTCCACATCATTTCTTTATTTTAAACCAAAATCTTTGCAGCACATATCTCTATGATAATTTGATCATATAAAATGGTCTTGTGTTTTTCTGGCTCAACAAAATACTGTTAGAAGGACGACGACTGTGCCGTTATCATAGCTGCCCCCGAGATATTTCCGGGTCAGTTCACTCAGTTCAGAACCTTCCTAATCATAAAAGACAGTTTGATCACACACACAAGGAGGAGAGGAAAAAGAAAATAGAAAGTAGAAGCAAAAGAATGTGTATAAGTGAACCCAGTAGTAGTCTGGCAACCATCCACCACATCTTGAACCACATCCCAGTCCATCTAAACTAGTTGACAAAACTCATGCCAGCAAGCAAGTCCAGACCTATTTCATGTCCACAGCCAATACAGGTAAACACCCAATTGACTTCAAAACCCCCTGAGGACGTTTTGCTAAGAAGCTGTCCAAGTCAGTGCTGGCAGCAGGATGATGTTTTTGGAATGGCTTTGAGACAACAATATTATCACTACAAGTAGTAAGTGCGAGTGTTTCTTTTTGGGATTTGTTTTTTCTGTGTATCGTTTGTTCGTTAACATCCTACCAGTGTTATCCAGGAAGAACTTGAGAGAGCACTCGATGCCGTTGAAGAATCCATCTAGGACCATGTCGTCAATGTACTCCACGTAGGCTTTCCACTCTACAGAGGTCTGCTCGGCTCTGATCAGCCCCAGATTGCTCTAAGACGTGATAAAGCGTGACACATACTGAATCACCACATTTGAAAATTACTGGAAAAATTTCAAAGCAAATCAGGAACCGCTGACTTGATAATAGCCTCGTAGAGTTACGAAAGGTGAGTGAAACTTAAAAGCTAATTTGATAAGTCACACAACAACAAGGAAACCGTCTTTAACCACCTTAAGCAAGAAGTGGATCTTTTCTCCAGAGGACCGTATCAGACCGTAAAACCTGTCCAGCCTCTCAGCCCTGTCCTCCAGACTGAGCATTGCGTCTTTTTTGCCCTCCTTCCTGTCAAACATGGGGCTGGCCCAGGACCTCATGCAGCACTGGATCTCCTCCACATTGTCTTTGGTCCTCTGGAGTCGGCTCTCCAAGTCACAGACAGAGTCTCGCACCTCCTGGATATACTGCCAGATATCTAGTGGGTAATGGATGATAGAGATGGGTGGTTGAGAGGTCAAAAGGACAGAAACTAAATGACAAAATGAAGCTAGAACAGGAGTGTGTTAGAGTGTGCGACTAAAACACTGGAATCCCCCAGAAAATGTTCAATATCACATCTCTTACAAGGTCTTCTTGTGTCTGACTATCTGACCATTTAGATGCATTAGGCCATGATATTTAACTTCAACTTAAACTTTAAGTTATGCGTTTTAACATGTCTTTACTGAGGTGCAGGTATAACCATGTATAAATAAATGATTTAGGCTCCAATGTATACATACATACGAAAATATTATCCGCTCCTAAAATGGAATGAATGCTATGTTTCCCTACACGTGGGAAACTCATTTCAAATACATTTTTCACTGAATAATCCAGTGCTTGCCAGGGCCAGAGAAAAATAAATAGCCAACCTATGCACTTTCACCAAATAAATCTACAGCACACAGCAGAAAAATCCTCATAAGCTTTCCGTAAGTATCCAGAATGCACAGACCCACACACACAGCAGAACATAAAGCAGATAAGTGTGCAACTACTGTATGTTCTGCAGAGGGACTGCGAGTTTATCCCCACAGACAGTCGAGTGCAGCGGCGTGTACCATAAACACTCTTCTCATTTCTTCTGCGTTCTTCTGGGAATCCTGGAGTCGAAGAAACTAACAACATGCCTGCCAGCAGAGTGTCAAGCAAAGCTTATCAATGATTGAACACCTCTCCCACTATTATTTTATATGTTTTTCAAAATGCAAAGCCTTGCTGTTCATGTCACATCCCAGAGCAGCCTGCTCTGCCCTAGAAATGACAAGTAAGAAGGGAAACATCAGGGGGGAGGAATGAGAGGGGAATATTTCTGTAATAACCCGTGAATTTTCATACAAATAAATATCTGTTTGGCCAATATGTATTGCTATTTTTTTACGATAGATTCCCAACACAAAAATCTACAAGTGTACTGTTACACAGAGAGGTACACAGGGGAAAAGATATAATTTAGCTGGACTTGTTCTCTAATTGACGGCTTAGCATTCAAAATGTCAACAAAGATAAACAAAAAATAACCCACAGTGTAGATTACTACTTTAAGAAATGGTTCAGCATTTTGGGAAACACTCATATTTGCTCTATTCTGGAGAGTGAGATGAGAAGATCATTATCAATCTCATGTCTGTGTGTTAAGTACAGAGCTGGAGCCAGGAGGTGATTAGCCTAGCTTAGCATAAAGACTGGAAGCAGAGGGAAACAGCTAGCCTGGTTCTGTCCAGAAGTAAGCGAGTTCACACCTACCAACACCTCTGAAGCTTACTCATTAACACGTTATGTCTTTTGTTTAATCTGCACACAAAGACATTTTTAACGTGTAGCGCTACGTGCTGGAACTATTTCTTGACAAACAACAGTGTATCCATCCACCCAACTCTTTTGTGGGTTTTCAGTCCCTATGCTAACCTAGGTGTCTGTTTTTGATGTAGGCATGAGATTGATATTGATTTTGTCATCTCACGCTCAGAAAGAAAGCATATTTCTTGAAATTGGAAAGTATTTCTTATACCCTGTCAACAGTTTTCATAAGGAACTATTTCTTCAGTAGTTCCATTGAAACACAGTGAGGCCTGCTGGAAGGCAGGGGGGTGGAGGTAGAAACAAATATCTCAAAACCTGGTCACTGAAACTATCTGCATGGCTGGATACCACCAGAGCAGTGGTTCTCAAGCTGGGGGGCGGGCCATGATTTATGTAGGGAAATTAAAGTTTGCTACGCGCTACCTTTTTTTGTTGCTTCCCCAATATTGTCAATGATTGATTAGAATTCAGTCCGTTTATGTGTGGTGGGGAGGCATTAACCTTTTTCGGCTTCTGAATGGGGGCATGACAAAAAGTTTGAGAACCACTGCACTAGAGGTAAGTTAAAATATGTGGGGGGGTTTTTGTAATTTGGGTAAGAGACCCTTATCAGTAGAAAATGAGACATTTAAATGTGTCATTCCTGAAGAGCTGTATCTGGTAGTTATCAGTCAGTGTCCTGACCTTGGCTGTTCCAGTTCAGACTCTCCTCTGCCTTTTTGAGCTGAGTGTCGATGTCCCTGAGCTGGCCCTGAACCAGAGGACGCTCCACGTCGAGCACAGACTGCATCACCTGCAGCCAGACAGCGGGAGAGAGAAAAAAGAAACAGAAAAAGATGTCACGTGATTTTCAGCTCCCATTAAGTGTGTACAGAAATATCATTGTAATTTAACTTCTGTGTGGCTTTGAAGCCCAGAGCAGAGCAGTGTTTCTGGATCGTTCCATGTTGCCAAGACTTAATTGGACTTGAACTTTTAGCTACCTCAAGTAATGAAATGCTGTATTTTTTTTTAAATGTAATCACCTGATTGAGGTAGCTGCGATTCGTGTGGTTGAGCTTTGTGGGAGGCTGAGTTAATTACATTAGTGATTGCTCTTACATTGTTTTATGCTACATTATTGAAATTGCCCTTTTGCCTCCATCCCCAGTTCCCATTGAGACCAACAAGAAAATTATGTGTTTGATAGTGTCAGTGGCAAAGAGAAGCATATTTCATGTGCTAATTCTTTCATTTAAGTCATTAAGTGAATACGCACACAATGCACATCCTCATCAGCATAATTTGAAAATGCAATTTAAATATGTCTTGTTTGTTAGCGCTCCACATGCACAGCAATTACTGTGGTTCAGTTGAGAGGAATTTAGCTGCATCTACAGCCATGATAGCAGCTCCACAAGGCTGCAATGCTCTTTAAATCACCAGATAAGAAAACTGATGGAGGAAGAAAAAAGATGGACAACTTTACTCATCTTAGACTATCACTAGTGGGGCAAAAATACATAAAGTGTCCTGACGGTGGTGCTACAGCTAAAGTTGCGTGTGGTAAGTATGTTGTCATGAACCAAATGCCAAATTGAAATTGTGATATCATGGTTGGCACTGGAGGGGACATCAGGCTATCCTCAAAATAATTCGTTTTCATCCTCTGGCAACAACTAATGTCCGTAACAAATTTCTTGGCATCTAATATTTAGTTCGATTGACCAGTGGTTGTTTCCATCAAAGGAACTCTGATGCTAGCATAGCTGAAAAGCCTCATACTGACGTCTAGTTTTGTCCTCTGCTGCCTATTGTGGCCCTACTCCAAGCTGTGATATCAAAAGGGGAGACTTTCAAGGGATCACTACGACCTGCAAGCTGAAGGTCACGTGACAAACGGAGACAGTCGAAGGCATTAGTAAGCTAATTTTCAGTAGCCTTGCTAGCCTGTTTACATGTACTGTAAGAAGACAATCACTGATGAAGAGCGTAACACAACTGTGCCCCAAAATGTTTGTCAAATTCTCTACACCAAAGGAGAAATGCAGTAAAGCTTGTTAAAAAGCGTTTCTTTATTCTTTCATCTCTATTTAGTTGTATTATTATTATTATTATTATACAGAAGTTTCCCTCAAATTTAATGCGTGGGTCTGTCGCCCAGCAAAACACTTCCAGCAGCTCTGCTCTGAATGTATGACTGGAGAAATATCAGATAACGTTTAGGCCACCGCTCAAGGACATGGTTGTAAAAAGGGAACAAACTTCACTTTCACTAATTGATTCCAACTAAAATGTAACCAGCGTCACTTTAACACAAAGTCATAAAACAAACATTGTCAAATCCACAGCCAGTGCAGTCTATATTGACCTTATGTGGCCACTTTTTCATTAATTCCATTTCCTGTTTTGTCTCTTAACTTCCAGTCGCTATTGTTCGCTATAGTAAATACAAATTTCTCAAAGTAGGAAACGCACGTCCACATTCATGAGCAGGTCATACGATGCTTTTCCAGTTCTGTCAGTTCTTCACACTGTATGTTATATTACAAAACTGGTCAGATATTTGCTAAAATGTAGGCACAAGGCAATCACACAGCAGATGTCAACCTACACAATGTGACACATTCAAACTTCCAGTGTAGACAGGAAGCTCAAAATAAAAATATTTGCTGAAACACATAAGATAACATCGTAATCGGATCTCGTACAGCTAATAGTGGTCAGCTGGCAGTAAACATGCAAGCAGATTAGCTTGCTAGCATTAGTGCCAGCTAAGTCACATGGCTAGGCTGAGTGAGTGTAATTATCTTTTAATACCCTGTCTTCGCTGCTTTTAGCCTAATCTAAGCCAACCTTGTTGTATCGGCCCACAGTGAGCTCCAGGTTGGCCACATACTGCCACAGCTGCCCCCTGGTGGTGTAGATCTGCACTGCAGTTTCAGGGATGGCCTCCGTCTGTCTGGCCTCCAAGTACTTCACTTCCCTCAGCACAGACGCCAGCTAGGAAGAGGTCGAAAGGGAAATCAGAAGCACTGGAAAACATATCAAGACATTACACAACCAGACCGTCAAATTAAGAGTATCAATTTTTATTAGTACAGGCTGCCAATAGTGTTCGCCAATATTCAACATCTTTTTTCACAATAAAAAAAGATTTTAAAAACATGAGTTTTGGTGTTGATGGTAGAAAACTTTCCACTAAACCTCAGATTCATGAGATGTATTCTTTAGAGCAGCGTGACCCAACATTACTGCCTTTAAATGAATGAAATTTAAATACTGAACCAACTAATTAAAAAGATGAATGCTTTATTTAAGGATTAATACTCTTATGCAGCTGCGGGCACGTGTATGACACTTACTGGAAGATATCCGATATATCACCAAACTAATAAATCACTCAGATCCTGTCCACAGTTGTTCCAAGCAGAAGGATTACAAGCAGTGACACATCTAGCAGCCTGTCTTTTTGCCAGCCTGTCAGTTTTTCTAGTATGTGGGCCCAATGTAAAAACCTGCGGGTTAAAGTTGACTGAGATGAGCTGAGTGGCCGCGTCTCTGCTGATTAAAGGCAGGCTGAGGTTGTACTGAGAGCTCTCGCCCACGGTCTCTGTCCATGTCTCGTACAGGCTGGTGGAATATCTGGAAAAGCAAACACAAAAAACACAATCTGCGATCACAATCAAACAATAAGTTATTGTCACGGATAAATAATTTGTACCTCTCCCGCCAGCGTATAATATTGTTTCATATTCCTATTAAAAGGGCTGTGGCTTTTATTTCACAAGGCTGCAGGCGTGAAAACAGCTCACATGACAACAATTAACATAAGCAAATAAACAAGCAGCTAAAAGGCATATGATTGAGCCATGTACCAATCCTCTGAGGTTGTAAACAGAATGAGAGGCGTGGGTCGCCTGTCTATATCAAGCGGACAATAAGGCCAGCGGGAAAGGAGGGTTAGATGTGGGTGTGGGGGTGTAATATGAGGATAAACGCTGATTCATCTGCCAGGGAAGAGAGAATATGTCAGGGCTCTGTACAGCTATATCAATCTGTAAATAGCCATGATTATGATGAGAACTTCAGTGCACACTGTGTGTTCCTTATTGGATTTCTGCTGTGAGCTTCATTTCCTGATAGTGGCACAGCAGACGCAGAGGCAATCAAATGCCTTGGTCGCGGCCATAAATCACACTGCATTTTGTCTGTGGGGGTAATGAGTGAGCATGCCCATCCTGTTCCTGACTGGAATATGTATAATAATGGTGGCGTTCATCGGAGGCAGCAGCGATGATTATTACAGCATAACAAGCGCTCTAATTTCTGATGGGAGTAAATTGAGGGCAAAGAACTGGTATTGTTCATCATCCCATTACTGGGGGGGGCATAAAGTGAGGGAGTGATATGCAGTGTGTGAAGCATAAAGAATGGCCATTTGTCAGGGTGTGTTTAAGTGTATCTGTGTGTGTGCACGCTGTGATGTGCATTTCATTCACAAAATAGTTATTCACATACTTCTGGATATAGTGCACACACACACACACTTTTATATTACCATGCTTGTAAGCACTTATTGCACTGACTATATTGATTCCCTAACCTTTAAACTTTCGCAATGCAGTCCCAATTTAATACTAATCTAAGCTCTAAGAAAGGGCTGCAACAAACGATAATTGTCATCTTCCAACTATTTTCTCAATCAACATATCAATTGTTTGGTATATAAAATGTCCCAAAAACAACAACTGCAAAACGCCCATCGCAATTTTCTCCAATGCACGTTGACATTCAAATTGCTTGTTTGAACTCTCCGAAGCCCATTTAGTTTACGATCATAGAAAACACATAAAAGCAACAAATCCTCATATTTGAGAAGCAGAAACCATTGGATCTTTGTTATTTTTGCTTAAAAAATGACTTTGATAGACTATCTGGCCTCTGCCATTTGCCCATGTAGTCAGTTTGACGGAAAAGCTACGACAAACAGTTTTTACATTGCCTCGCAGACAAAATTAGCAGCTAACAGCTAGCTTGTGAAAAAAGCCAAACATCTTATGCTAGCAAGCTAAAGCCCCAAACATTTTCTCCCAGGAGTTGGTGGAGCCTAAAACCAATCTAAAAAAGGAGAATGAATGAATGTTGGACTTAGTGTATGTCTTACATTCAGCAACAATGAACGCTAATGTTGCGCCATGTGTGCTAAATGTGTGCGTAGAATTGTTTGCTAACACGTTAGCCGTACAAACTGTATAAGGCAATAATATGTCAGGGCTGGAGGGGTTTTGTACGCTTGTTGTGGGATTATCTGGCCCCAGCGCAATTAATGCATACGGTCCTTATTGATGCTGTACATCTGACATTTAGCTACTGGATATTGTCTCTAAGCCTGCACAGCGAGACAAAGTTAGCTAGCTGGCTGGCGAACATAGTGGAGCATTTAGCAGCTAAAGAGCCAGATATTTTCCTCAGAAGTTGGTGGAAATCGAAAACAGAGCTAAAGGAGAGTGAATCTTGGACTTACATTCACCTGCTGGCCAGAAACACGACTCCGAATGAATGATTATTGTTGCACTGTGTCTGCTGCATGTGTAAATAGCTGCTAACTGTTTTCTAACATGTTCAAGCCATATCAACTTTAAAAGGTGATAATGTGTTTACAGCTTGTTCTGCCCTCCAAGTGACCAAAGGAATCAATAGACCAATAGCGGGCATTTTGACTTGTCATAGGAGGAAACTCACAGGTGAAGCACATTTCGAGATTAGCAATGGCTCAATTCCATTAAGTGTCCCAGTAAACCATGCCAGTGAGCTACCACAGCACTGGAACTAGCTAATCTGAATGGAATTCACTTTTTAAAGCTACTGACTAATCAAGCTTTTCCTGCTTTGACATGTCAAAATGCCTGCTGAGAAAAAGGTTTATTAATGCAGGTCTAAAGATGATGCATGCCCACAAATTAGTCTGGCTGATTGGACCTCTGCTCACTTGTCACACCAAAATCTCTCCCTATTTACTTTATAGGGCACTCTAACACTCAGTTGTCAGTGTATTGTGTACACCTAGATAAAACTAATGCAGTCTAATACAACAGTCCTGCTATGAATGCTCCCTTCATTGAGTTTCTAATGTTCGGTTTTTGTTGAAACTGTTTTACAGAGGAGTTGATTCAACTTTATGGTCATTTTGGAGGCTGCAGTTTGACAAGTATAACACAATATAGTTCAACAGCACCACAAACGACATCCTCCAAAATCATCAAATCAACACCTGCCTAAAACAGTTTCAACAAAAACTGAAGGAAGGATTTATTGCAGAGCTGTCATACTGCATTCGCTTTAGCTAGAGGTGCCTAATACCTAACCTGGCAACTGAGTGTATTTACCCTACGCCATTTAGGGTAAATACACCTAGTGCAATCAAAAATTCCCACAATGAAAAGTGTCCATGGCATCTACAGTACTTTCTGCTAACAATCCCACAATGCAATGCATCACATTTTATAGACGCAAAAATTACAGTCAAGACTGCATCTCTCAAGCACCGTAAATCACAACAAAACATCTGTAGTGATGATGCAAAACATGAACATGATGATTCAAAAGTGTCCAAAAACTCAGTTTACTAGTCACGATTCTTAAATGTTCACGGTGTGGGATTTTTCTCATCCTTGTGTGAGGGAGGACACTTCTTCAAAAGCGTAGAAAGAGAAAACCTCTCTGTCTCTTTCTCTCTTTGACTCTCACACAACTCAGTTTAATTCCATACAATCAGCACCGTCCCCTCCCAATGGGATGGTTCATCTTGCACATTTTGATGTTGGATGTGGTCTAAAAGGCCATTTCTCACTTGGCATCAGTGGGCAGCAGCAGAGCATATGGGATTATGGGAGCCCTGTGAAATAATCTGCAGAGCAGCGCCACAGTAATGAGAACATAAATCATGCCCAGAGCTGCATGCTACATGCTATTCCACAGGGGCTGCTTCATAAATGTTAGACACTCAACTAATACAATCACAAATGTTCAGTTTAAAAACAGCGCTGGTGTGAAATTACAGGGAAGAAAACATTTCAGAGACGGAGCTAAAATCTGATTCATGTTGCTGGTTTTTATGACATCTACAGTCCAAAAGGACGCGTCCTATTCTGTCACTGTCTACTCTGTTTAATCTTCCTATCTGGTCTTTTATTCAGTAATACATACATCTAAACATGATGACATATAGTGAAATACACTGAGATAAGATCCACACACACCTGTCCAGCAGTTGCATCATCTCCTCATACTTCTGTATGACCCTGGCTCCCTCTGCAGACTCCAGGCACCTGCAGAGAAGATGACATTTTACAACCCATGCAAAGGTTATATCCAATATATTTCCAGTGGCCAATAGTCCAAAATATAATTTTTATGAGGCCTTTAAAACAGCTCACAGAGCGATTAATTCATAAATGCATGACCACACCAAAATTCATTTTTTAATCTGCTCTGCTGGAGACAAGAGAGGAGTCTCACGGGTAGGAGAGGTGTCTGAATTTGGAGAAGGGGGTCTGGATGCGCTGCTGCAGCTCCTGGGCCCATCTCAACCCGCCAGCTACTGCTGGCATATTCTTATTCACCAGAGTCCAACCTGAGGAGGTCAAGAATCATTACTTACTGTTACACAGATAAGTACCGCAAAGTCAGCGACAGATTTAGCTAAGAACTGTATGTATTTTTATTTTACAGGTAATTCACAAAGTGGGGCTGAACCAGAGTAGACTGTACCAACTTATTTCACAGAGATACCATAAATATGACATGCAGCATTGCCTAAGACAAATTCTGATGTGGTATGGTGATGGTATGGCAGTATAATCGTCTGTGTACAGGAAATGATAAACCAAAAGTTAAAAAAGTCCACAAGCTCCATCTTGAGATTGCTGGAGTAACTAATGTATAGTATCCTTTGCTATAAAGCATCACATTATGCTGTATTAGTTAACATTCTATGTGCAGGTTATCTATATAAACGCCCTGCACACCCACACAGGTGTTTTCAGTACCTCTGACCTCTTGTCAAGTTGAGGTGGGGTGGAGCTATATTGGGAATCATGCGTGTCAGAAAAGTCAATGTACCAATAAGAATAATAACAGGGTAAGGTGTCCCGCCCTCACAGATGCAACAGAATTAAAAGGGCAGTGAGGGAGCTGTCTATCAAGTCTAATTACCCACCCACACAGTCCTGACAAGAGGTCTAATCAGACAACATGAGTGAGAACACACTGTGGGGGTGTTTAATCTCTAAAAAAAGCAATGTGCCCTTTCAAAGTGTCCTTGAGGCGTTCTTACGGATCTCACTGAAAGTCCCATTCTCACTCAAACTTTGTCCAAGTATTTTTGGAGTCTATGCCTTTATTAGAGAGTTCACAGTAGAGATGGGACTGGAAATGAGGGGAGAGAGAGATGGGGAACGACATGCAACAAAGGTCCCAAAGCCGCGCCCAAACCGTGGACATTGTGGTTCATGTTCAGTGCCCCTGGGCCACCAGGGCGCCCCCTGTCACTCTTTGTTGGTTGGTTCACCTAAATTTCAAATAAATATATTTAACTACATATTTATCACCTCTAATGCTATCTAGTTAGTCAGTAGGTCGAGTTGAGTAGTTAGTCAGTAAACTGAGATTTCAGATCATTTTTGCATCATGTATAAAATGCAGAGCATTGCATTGTGGGATGTTAGCATAAAGTTTGTTTGTTCATATTGCAGGAATTTTTGAGGGCACTATAGAGCCGAGTGCGTACATTTCACACTCAAAATCAAACACTCAAATTAAACGGCGGACAGTCAATACAGTGCACTATAGTAATATAGTGATTTTTGAACACAGCCCTTAGCAGCTGACTGTGTGTTTGTGGTTTATTCTGAGTAACAAGGACACTGTTTCTGCAAAGACATGTGGCTGCAGAATTTTTTAATGTAATTTTCAATGTTTAGAGCCACTCCCTTTATTGTATGGAGGCGGAGGCTGAAATCTCAGAGACGGCTTTCTCAAAACCCGGACAAACAAAACCAAAACTATCTACATAGCAAGATACCACTAGAGGCAAGTGAGACAATGTGTTTGGTTTAACCACATTGAGCTCTAAATGAACCCCAGTCATCTCCAATCTTAACCCTAAACGTTAATATTTTTATCCTCATACCTAACCGTAACAATCTAGTGACATTTGCACCTGCAGAAACTAAATTGAGTATTGTGTAAAAAGCAGACATCGTTATGCCTCTCACCCAGCTCCTCTGCAGTTTGGATGTGTCTGTTGTAAAGGAGTTTACAACAGTCCAGCTCTTTGTCAAACATGGAGACAAGGAGAGGGTATCTGTCCCGAGCATCTGTGGCCACTAAGGGGCGTTCCAGCAAGCTACCGAACATATCCAGAACCTGCAGACACCAGATAAGTGAAAGGGCTTTAAATAAATATGTGCAAATGTATGTGGGAGAAACAGAGAGAGATTAAGTTCTCAGACCTTGAAGGCGTGCTCCAACCCGGAGGCGTCCTCAAAGGCCTGACAGAAGATGGCTCCTAGTCGTCTGTCTGTGTCATCCACCTTAAGTTTGAACTCCCTCACATCTTCTTCATACTCCTGCAGGGAAGATAGCTCAACTAGACCGACAGCCAAAACACCACACAGCAGTGCGAGCTAACGCAGAGCCGGCACAGCATATTCATTTTCACATTTCACTGACTCAAAGCCATCCAGCGGGGAGGCACTGACTGGGTCTTACAAGCAGAGTAAATTGCTTTTCTTGCTATAACTCAGGAATATCTTGGTTAAGCAACTAAATGGCACTGAAAAGGGTCTCTTTGGGCAGAAAAACAATTTGCTCCACAAATGTTGGAGTGACCAGGCAGTGGTGGTGTCAGAGAAAAAAAAGAGCATGTGCTGAGAAGTCTTCAGGGGTAAAAATTACAGAGCGTGTAGCTTGTGTTGCGCATTTCGTGAAACCCTTGTTAAAATGAACTGACCTTCAAAGTTGCTTTACAAAATGATAGCCCCTTTTTCCCAGCAGGCAAGTGAATAAAACCTTCATGCACCATGTGATCCTCCGTACCCTGTTGTCGAGGTCCAAGCAGTCATAGGGCTTCTCTATGAAGACCTTGTAAGTGTCCACGAACTCTTGGTGGAGCAACTGGACCTGCTGGCTGAGAGCTCTGCCTCGGACGCCTCCAATCTCCAATTTCTCAAGCTTCAGCAAGTCCACAGCTGTCAACAGGATGTTCTATAGGGGAAAAGAAATGGAAAATGGAAGGCAATCAAGCTAAACTGCAGTATCGCTGCAAAGAAAGGTCTGTTTTTTAATTATGTTTTCCAGTAGATAAACATAATGAAATGCAAGACAACATATTACAGTAAATGAATGAAGAACAGGCAGCAAAACAACCGGAACAAAACAAAATAAATCTGGGCACATATAGTAGTAAAAGTAAAAGTAAAGTAAGCCACATCAATAAAATATAGAACATAAAAAATTGAGACCAGACTTCATTAAAAATGTTTAGTCCTTGCGATTAAAGATTCAAAACTCTCCCAATGGTGTGGAAAAATACTTATAAAGCCTGCTACCTTGTAGTAGGAGAGATCTGTCTCCTAATAAGCACAACTGGGGAGATTCTGGCAATGGTGTATGCAACCACTCTCCAATACTTTTGACTACTTGTTTCCAGCAAGGAGAAAGACAAGAACAATCCCACAATAAATGAAGAAAAGTACCTGTTTCATTTTGACACCTCCAACAGTAATTGTCATCCAAAATCATCTTTAAGCTCTTGGAAGGATCGTAAAATGTCTGCCCTGTACAAATCACAAATTTTCCTAATATTCTTATCTAACCATGATTCCCACAGGATAGTTATCTGCTGTATTCGAATTGATGGATTGTTGTTGTTATATTGAGAGACATGTAACAGCTAATGAGCTTTTATCCATGCGTCTCTGGAATGCTCCAGAATCAGATTGGTATTCGTGCTTGGTACACTTTAATGTGACAATGCCTCTATCTTTTCCCATAAACTCAAATGTATTAGTTTCCATCTATCTAAATTAGTTTCAATCTTTTGTAGTAATGGTAACATATTCATTTGGATTATGCTGGTGAGATCTGCGCCAGGTTTTACCCCAAGATATAACATTCCTGTATCTATCCATCTAAATTGTAGTGAACTAATTACTTCCCGATGACAAGTTCTTGATACTGGCATTACCTCAGACTTGCGCTAATTCATTTTGTAACCTGATATCTTCGAATATGTTTCAAATAAGTCTAATAATCTAGGGGCTGAAAAGGCATGGTCTGTGGATAATCCCAAAATGTCATCAGCAAAAAGGAACAACTTGTGTTCTCTTCCTCCAGCTATAAGGCAAGTTTAAGTTTAGTATCTCAATCCCCATACCAAAAAATGTATGTAATCAATTATCTGAATGATTTAGCATCTTTAAGGTAATGATTAATGTTTCCATACTCACCTTAATGGTCCTGACTCTGTCAATAAAGTTGTCGAGTCCAGAGAAGACCAACAGCGGGGAAAAGTCCCAAGGCCTCACCAAGCTCCCGTTCCTCTGGTACTGGCTCAGATTGGCCCTATGGTCCTCGTAAGTGCTCCTGAAAAGCTGCAGGATCTCCAGGCTCGTTTGCACCTTCAGTAGACTCTCTGAAACCTCTCCTGTCAGAACCTCCTCTGGGACTAGATACACTCGGGCCTGGTGTTGGAGAGCAGTAGCAGGTTAGTTTGGATTGTGCTAAATAATCCCCAGTTCATGAAAGCGACATCAGTGTTCTGTATTTCCAATGGGCAGCAAGAGAACTCATTTTACATTCTTACATTTTGGGAAATACACTTATTCGCTTTCTTGCCGAGAGTTAGATGAGAAGATTGATACCACTCACTCAAGTTCAGAGACGATTAGCTTAGCTTAGCATAAAAACTAGAAGCAGGGGGAAACAGCTAGCCTCACTCTCCCCAAAGTTAAAAAATCCACCTCCCAGTACCTTTAAAGCTCAAAGATTGACACGTTAAACCACAACATCCAGTCTTTATGCTAAGCTAACTGTCTCCTGACTCTAACTATATACTTAATGGACAGATATAAGTGTGGTATCGATCCTCTTATCTAACCCATGGCAAGAATTATACTGCATTTATACTTTATACTGCATTTTTACCTAATCTTGAGACCCTGGCAGCAAATACAGAGGTTTGTTTCCAAAAAAGCTGAACACAAAGGAACAATGGAGAATTTGAAAGCATGAACAGTAAAAGCCTTCATGGCTGATAAGAATAAAGAAAAGAGTTCCACCCACAGCGAGTGAAACTTCATCAACAGAAAAAAAAAGAAGCAGAAGAAAAAACAAATCACAGTACCACCCACCCACTCTGTACTGACAGGTGATATCTGACAAGTGCAGTTCAGAAACACCACAGTAATGACTACTTAGAAACAAAGATTGTTACCACACACAAAAAACAGGCTTTTGGGATTGGATTGCCACTTGACACCGTAAAGAGACTGCAGCTGACCTGCTGTATGAGGAGGTTGCAGGTCTCCTGCAGCAGAACAATGAGACGTGCTGGAGTGTTGTAGTATCTGGAGTTGGCCCACACCAGGCAAACTGTGTGCAACAAAGGGCCAATCTGACCCCTGACTTCAGGAAACTCAGCGCTCTCCATGTCCTCAAATAGCCGCTGCAGGGGCCTCAAGTAGGTGCAGATGTCCTCTGCCTCCTCCAAGGCTGGCAAGAGAAGATCAGTTCAACCACAAAATACGTGTTAGTCCTTCAATCAAGCATGTGCTACACCTCAGAAAGCACAGGCCTCATTTCATTTCTCTATACTGTCAGGTGTATAGATCGTGTCTTTACCTGCAAAGACATCCTGTTGCATGTTAGTAAAAGCAGGGGAATAGCTGCTCTCGACAGCCTCCAACAGCATCGCCATCTTATTCACCTTAGAGGATTTTAACTGGGAGTGGATGCACTCCAGATCTGCATATCTTCAAGGAGAAAAAAGAAGAACAAAGGTTTCAATTCAATTAAGACAGAGTCTGTAACAGGCCCACTAAAGTTGTTTGTTGCTAACAGCTGTTTCTCTGAGTTTATTAAATACAGAAGCAGGATCCATACGTCTCCAGAGTGAGAGAGTTGCTGTGTGCATTTATGCAGGTGGTACAACAGCGGTAACTTCATTAATTATTCATAATTATGCATTATCCCCATCACAGAGACAGGATAAGATAAGACTTTTCTACACTTCAGACAGGTAAGGTGTCACTCACAAAAGTTGACAGGCTACAGTCAAATGATTTGTTACCATCCTCAGGTTGAGTCCTGAGCTCCGTCAGAGCTGTCGAGTGCAACCAGTTTTAATTTAGTTATTAAATGTGAGTAAATCTTCCCTTAGTAATCCACACATTATAGCTAGGCTAAGTTTGAACTTATCAAGAGCTTGTGCAAGGGGAGTGGATGCACTCCATATCTGCATGTTCAAATAAAAAACAGATGGAGAACAAATAAGTTTTTTGTGCGGAGGAAATACAAATGATAAAAGTAGCCTCATAAGATATAATTCTGCTGCGTAAGTACAACAAAGAAATAAAAAGAGAGCACTGGGCTCCAAATTACATTTTTCACTTGAAAGCACAGGTGTTCTGAAACTCAAATAATTAGTAGCACCAGCAAAAACTTCTAAAACAATTCAGCTCTGAAGTCCTGTAGGGACGTGCTATTTTCACACAGTCACGACACTGGAACAAGTGCTTCTCAGGTGTTGCTAGTGGATATTCAGTGTCTGTAATAGCAGGGGCGCTGACCTGTTCTTCCAGAAGAGCAGTTCTGTGTGTGGTGTGGGGTTTTTGCCTTCCAGCAGAGCCTCAGAGGAGTCTTTCTTCAGGACAGCGCGGATCTGATGGCTCCACTCAATCACTGCTGACTCCAAGGAGTGGATGATGCTCTTGTCCACTGCCCCCCTGTGAAGTTTCACAATCAAACCGCTTTTGGATGTAGACGTGGGACAAATGATGTATTGACACGAACCTTTATGTCTCGTGTGTTTGTTTACCTTTTGTCGGTCTCCAGGGCAGCTTGCTCTACTCTCTCAGAGCCTGCAGGGAGAGGCAGCAGAGTCTTGCCTTGGACTTGGCCGGACACCACAAACACATTGGTCTTGAGGGAGTGGACGTGACGTCTGATGTCCAGAGACACTACCTGGGGCCATTCAGTGTGGTTCCTACTGTTAGACAGCAATGGGGCCACAACCTGGAGGAGTATAAGGAAATGGGAGTTTTCTGAAGAAGGAAAAATGTTTGCTTTGAAGCAAACTTTTAATGCATGCAGTGGTGGAACAAGAATTCAGATCTTTTGCTTAAGTGTACTGCAAGTAAACATTTTGTATTCAATCCCTTATGTATCAAAAGTAAAAGTACCCATTATGCAGCATAATGGTCCATGTCAGTGTTATTTTACTATATATCATATTAAATCATTGGATGAATTAATGTTGGCTGAGGCAGAGCTAAGCTTAACCACTTTATATCCTGTTGGGTAGTTTAACTGATAACACTGTATCATATTATATTAGCTCATCCTATTTTTTGTATGTAAAACCTCCATATAGCTGTCACATGTATACAGTCAGGCTGGACTACGAACGAGGCAAAGTGAGCAACTGCACCAAGGCCCCAGACCCTCAGGGGGCCCGAAGGCTCCAGGTCACTGTGTGCTAATACGTTTGTGATAATGTAATTATTTGCAAATGTGCTTAATAGGCCTCTGCACCACTAACTAAGCCTTTATTAATTGTGTATTACTTACTCAAGTTCATCCTACTCATTTATGTTGTCATTCATGTTCAAGACACTGTTGTAATTAATATATTTTCAGTAGTTACTCCTCCAATAGTTATTTATTTTTTATTTAAGGTACTTTTATAGCACAATTATTGGGTCTGGGGCCACAGTATAAAGTTAAGTCAAATGTTTTTCATTTTCTGAATAAAAAGATAGGCTACTTTAAAAAAAAGAAATGTAGTGGACTACAATACCCTACAGTAGGCCTACAAGTCACCTGCTTGAGTAAATGTGGGTCTACTCTGTTAGAGCCGCCCACTGGATTCATCACAGTTGGGCTCGTGACAAAGTGATTGACGTTTATCTCATTTTAACACTTCACACTCAGGAGAGACACGTGACCGAGCCCTCCATGAGTCTAACAATAATTAACACATCCCGCTCTGCTGCTCACCTCCTCAACTAGAGCAGAAAACTGATCCAGTGGAGCGTAAGACAAGTCCCCGTAGACCAAGTGATCCTTCATGGAGTCTGGACTCAGCGCCGCCTTGCTTTGCTTCACAAAGTACACCGCCTTGTTTTTGGAAGTGGTGGTGAAGGAGGCGGCGGGCTGCAGCAGTCCGGCCGCGGTCACTGACACCACCAGAGTCCTCTGCTCGGCTTTGTCCAGGAACTCCTGCAGCACCTGCCGGTTGTCCTCGCTGGACACGCACTTCTGCCATTTGTCCTGTTTCAGTTTCAGCGTCCTCAGCACATAGTCCGCTATAAAGTCCAGTCTTCTGTCCTCAGCAGGTGAGTCCTCCATGTCCGCGGGGCGCGCTCTGCTGTCCCGGGTCAGTCCCGGAGCGGTGAGTGTATTGAACTGATTGTGTCTCGGCCTCCATAGTAACGCAGTGTTTGCATTAATCACGCCGTTGCTTAGGGGACATGAAACGACCTGGATCTGACCCAGGACCAGGACATCCCTCGCTGTCCGTCCACCTGCTGACTGACACCTTTTGTTCCCCGTCAGCCTTTTGTTTGAGTCTCAGAGGAAAGCTGTCGGCCTCTAGAAGCCTACAGTGCTGGATGTTGGAGCTACAGTGAGACATGACATTTAAAGCCAGCTGGCACTTTTTAAATGTGTTTTAGTTAGTTACTTGAAAGATGGGGTTGAAAAGACCAGAACATGTGGAGACTAGACAGCAAAAACGGAGTTAACACAAAAGAAGAAAAGGGGAAATTTTTTCTGCGTTTTATTTTACTTAAAATGAGAAAAGAACATTTATTTATTATTAGAGAACTTATTATTTATAATCCCTTCAGTTCATTGAGAAAACTGACAATAAATATTGTTGAAATATTATTGAATTGCACTTTCTTTATTTGATTTGACAGTCAGATGTTGACCACATACAGATGCTGATACAACTACTAGGCAACTTCAATATATATGGCACTAAATCAAAAGTCATTATGACATTATGATGTTCCAGACCTTTGCTTGAGGAAATTTCTTCTAACTGGACCTCTTTGAATTTTAATTGAATAGTCCTGCTATATATATACTGTTAAAGTATAGTTTTGGTTTTCTTATTTGTAATATTGATAATTAAAATAATTTTCTTTGGTTGCATGTCCAAATATTTGTGTCTACTGGACAATAAAGACAGGTCTCTTGACTGGTGAAAACCTCATGGTAAATAAGCATAATGACAAAGGATTTAAAACAAGTCATTTTAAACAATCTTCATACTGTTTATGTCTTCAAATATAGCCTACCAGAAGATTTTGGGACAATACCTTTAAGCACAAAACAACATATATAGCAATGATTTGTCAATTTATTGTTGATAATATGTTGATTAAATACATAAATATGTACATATGAAATTGCAGTGATTTATATTATTTGGCCCACAGGAAGCAACAAGCACACAGGGAGAAAAGAGAAGTGAAATAAAAATTAAATATTGAGGAAAGCAGAGTAGAGGCAAGAGGGGGAGAAATAATATATCCAAGGTGGAAAGTCAATAGAGCTCAAAAGCGAATAAAGAAAGGGCCAAAAATTCCAGTGTCCAAATATATATATGATTAGCTAGTATGATCAGCTAAAGAAATGTATGGATGCCATTTGGATTAAACAGAAACATCTGAATAAATAAAGACTAAAGTAGTGTCCCGCTTTACCAACAGAAGTGCAGTAAAAATGGGAGTCAGCAAATTGTTTTTAAATCAGTTCTAATTTCATTTCACTGTAGGCGTGTTGATTGGGACGTATTTCAATGGAAAAAACATCACATTAGTTTAGACTGGATAAACAATTATGATCTAAAGAACAGCAACTGTCCCACTTTACCTGGAATCAGTAGGAGTTTCACACTACAAGGCTGTTCTCACATTCATCTGCTGAAGATGAAAACATCGTAATTACCTTCATCATCAGCACAATGGGAAATTATTTCACTAAGTAAATAGTATGGTTTTATGAGGACTGTTATTGTTATCTATTTTCTCCCTGTAGTTTGGTTGATTCAGAAACATGTGATTGCCGTAGTCGGCCACAAGCTGGCACTGCTGCACCGATAACGTGTCGGGGGCCTGTCCCATGAAGCGCTTATCTAGTTGGCTTTGTTGAACAGGTCTTTTAACATCAGTACATGTTTCATTTCTGATGGGTTCCTGGTTTTACACACAACAAAGAAGTCCAGAGGCTCAGTAAACCTGTGTCTTGGAACAGGCCTGAAACCTTTGAGGCCTCTGAGCAATGATAACTGTTCAAAATACAAGTTTAGCAGCATTCAGAGGTATCTTAGAAGCACTGATCTGCGTCCCTTTTTTCCCCTGTGAACACTTATCAAACTACATAAAGTCTGCATTCAACCCATAAAGCTGTTTAGTAAAATTATCTGCAGTAAACACAACGTGTGTGTTGTCTGCTCAGTATTCTGATGTGGGATGTGAAACAGGATTATCAGCAACATGACAGCAAATGTTTTCTTTGACGTCTTCTTTGTCTCATGGAGGTGCGTATTATGGTGGAGCTTGATGGACCTCCAAGGAAAGTGTGTGTGAATGAATATGCATGTGCGTGTGTGTGTGTGCAGACCGTAAGTGTGTCCTTTCCGATTGTCCAGAAGCAGCAACTGAGGAGGCTCAGCTCCTCTGAATGACTTTGAAGATTAAGATGACAGACCAAAGAGAACCATCGCAGCCAGACTTTCCATTTCAGAATCAAACAAGCCGCCCGGTCGCTGATATGATGGAGCTGCTGCCGGCTACGTCCAGCTGGGTGGCTGCACACGGAAATACATAAACCAGGAACGTCCGCCTCGCCGTGATCTTTAGATCAGAATTAAAGTCTGTCATCAGCTGATAACTGGGCAGACTGGAAACATTTCTTAAAAAAAAGAAGTTCTGTAATTTAATATTAAGCATTTTCACACAGTTCCTGCTTCTTGAAGCGAGTTAAAAATGTCACCTGTCTTGTAACCAGAGTAAGATGCGTTGCAACGTTTTTTTTAATGCTCATTCTATCATAGAGTTATTTTCAGATGAATAACAGTTGAGATGCGTAAACTTAAATTTTTGACAGATGCCAGACTATTTGTTTGGGTTTGGGTTAGAATGATGCAGCTGGTTACATTTGCAATCTTTGAGGTGCACAATTGCAATGTCATTTTTACGCCACTACGAATACGTTTTTGTTCTTCTAATTACTGTTAAAATGCACAAAATGTTGCCAGTATATTTGATCTAGCTCTGGGGGTTTTTAAAGTCTGAGACTGTGGGCCTCCCCTCAGACAAAGCTTGGAAAAAGCCCCCCCCCCCCAATCTGATCTAGCTCAAACTAATGCGGTCTAATACAGCCCTGCATTAATGCCTACCTTAAGGTTCTAATGTTCAGTTTTTGGTGAAACTGTTTTAGAGAAGTGTTGATTCAACTTTATGGTCACTGATGGGGCTGGACAGAACATTAGAAAAAAAGTAGGCTAAGTAAAGATAAAAACATTTTAAAAAAGCTCCTGAACAACAAAACTGTATTACTATAATAGCCTAAAAGAAAAGTGATGCTTTTATCCTTTTAACATCATATATCACCTCATTACTTGGTATTATTTAGAGCTCTTTGTTAACAGTAGAGTTTGGGTGGAGAATGACACATGAGATCCATGCTATTGTACTTCCTACCTGTCGCCAGCAGGGATCAGTAAAGCTCTTAGATTATTTCACGTCCCTTTGAAGCTTGAATTTAGTCAAAAAGTATCATGATAGTACAGACTTATTAATTTATTTTTTTTAAAGGTAAACACAACAGATTTTCCTTTTTAAGGTTTTGAATGTTCTTTGCAAAGGACAAGACGTTCCACAGAACCATGAGACCCAAGAGTCAAACGCAACTATCTGAACAAGGCAGATGCAGTCATCGTGTCCTCGGGTCCTCTGGCACACTTCCATAGCATCTGTGTCCATGTTAGGTCAAATTTAAAGCATGAATATGGATTAAAATTAGAAAACTACATGTACAAAGAATAAATGTCCCTGGAGGTATCACAAACGTATGGTAATGAAGCTTTCTTTTTTGTGTTGGTGTATCAGTTTTGTCCATCAAACATCATTTCGCTTCCTTTTTCAGCTTCATGTTCAACCTTGTAAACAGGTACAGTATAAAATGGTATTTTTTAACTTGTTAAAATTCTTCATTCACCATCTAACATTTGCCGGTCCCTCTCTCTTCCTTGTTTTATTGCTTTCAGATGTGTAAAAGCACCCAGTATGAGAGCCGAGTTGGATTCAATTCAGGAGAACTAACAGTGTTGGTATTTGTCCTAAACTATCCATCGACACATCCTCATTCCTCTCAAATAAAGCTAAACTCGAGTTCACAAGTTGGAACACGGCCAAGTATCAAAAGAGCCAACATTTGCAAAATTGTGAGTCACTTATGTATTTCCACGCATGTTAGCTTACTCATACAGTATCAACAATCTGGAACTTCACAGACATTCCTCTATGTCTAACTGGAGTTTCTAAATGACTTGTTCTTGATCCGTTTCCAGGCTGTCTGGTTTGGATTCCAGGTACACCTGGTGAGCGAACCTCTCCCCGTCTCTCTTTATGTTTCCTAGTTCAGGTTGGCATGTTTTCACACTTCCTAGATGAGTCACACATGGAGGCCTGACATTATCAGGGAAAATGAAACCCTAATTAGCTTTAGTTAAAAGATGATTCTGGGTCTTACTGTGGTAAATTTGGCCATTCATCATTCCTATCGGTGACAATACACTAGGGATGATGCCATTTATCTGGAACTTGAACTGAATGGACTTCACTTACATAGCGCTTTTTCAACCTTAACAGTTCCCAAAGCGCTTTACAAACTCGTCTCATTCACACACCGATGCCATCGGAGGATCCGGGATCGAACCGCCAACCCTGGGATTACCTCCTGAGCCACAGCCGCCCACATTTGAGCTATTAGAAACAATTAGAGCCCCTCCAGACATGTTTTAACATGTATATAAATTGCTCTACTTTGAATAGTAAATTGGATCTGATATGTTCTTTTCACAAAAAAAAGTTAAAATCTTTGAAATGACATCTGCTCTCAAAAATCCAGAATCAATATATGTTAAACTGCTGGACAACAGGTGTTTCCTGCTTCACTGTAATGTCTATTCTCAGTGTATGTGCGCTGGAGGCTTCAGGTTTCCTCATCACACTTTTGTAAGTATATTGGACCAGGATTGGCTTCCAGTCTATTTGTGATGTCACAAATCACGCTCGTAGGCCGCCCCTGAAAATGGGATTTTCAATGAGCACATCGAAACTTTCCACTTTCAGCAGACGAACGTGAAAACATCCTGCTGGTGTCAAACTCTGCATCTCACTCTACATCGTTCTGTACAGTGAAGCTCAAACATTCAACTGTAGAAACAAGAAGAAACACATATTTTTGAGTGGAGGGGGACTTTAAGCTTCCAATCTTTATCTGACTAAATTCAAAATTCACAGTGTGTAAGTGCGACGGGCCGTGCCTTGTAGTCCACCTGCGAACGTTCGTAAAATGCACAGTCCAGGCTCGTAACACAAAATGGAGAAACACACTGACAGCTTCTTTTGACACACATGCCCTTGCAAAACTTCACACACACGTCTGTGAGATAAACAGAACTTTAATGCCTGTGTGCCTGACAATGACCTCATACATGTGATGGTGAGATGCCAAGCAAAAGCAGCTCTCTCGATGATGATAGTTAAACACGCCGAGCTAACTGGGACTATTAGATTTCAAAAGGAAGCAATTTCAATGACCAGCCGTCTGACGCTCGAAAACACCAGAACCACACGGAGACCACAAGTGGACAAAGAAAATGTGATTCATTTTGCATCCCTTGTTTCCCTACACCATCTGCACACACACACACACACACACACACACACACACACACACACACATTTCACATTTCACATTTGCACGAGTCGTGGAGCAGGATAGCTTTTATACACCGAGCTCCAAGTCATTCCTGGCAAGGCAGGCTAACCGAGAAATGTGACGCAAAGTCTAGCACCGAGGATATGCCACAATTCATAAAGGCAAGCATCTGTTTCAGTAAAAGCCTGGTTCCTGATGCGTTGCCAGTTTGCCGCTCAAACCCTTCACAGCGCCAAGCCTGACGTTCTTCGATCCTAACCTGACACAGGCAGGACTGAAAGCAGCACCTGACACCTGACGCTGTTTGTGCATGAATGTGTTTGAGGAATCTGGCGAATACCTCAGCCTCTCGGGAATGCCAGTAATCCCGAAGGCTTCTGAACGATGCTTTTCCTTCTCGGTTTGGATGGAGCTTGATTCATTTGTTCACTTCATGTCAACAGCAGCAGCATTAATCATACTTGACTCAGTTTGAGTGAGGGCGAGCTTTTTTGTTTTGTATACTCTGAGGAAGACCTATTTATAATCTCAGGGTTTGTCTTGAAAGTTTGGAAAATGTTTTAAAGTTAGGAATATGCTTGAATTTGAATATACTCCTTGAAAAATGCTTGATTTTCTTCATAATCTGATGTTTCATCATCGACACAATCACTCATGTAAAACAAAAATCTTTTAATATTTGAAATGAAACGATCCCGTCGTCATATTTGTTTCTTGTCTCGTAGCATTTATAGTAACAATGTAGATGTGATGATAAAGGCTTCGAGAGTCTGGACATTTTTGGTTTGGGTACCTTGAAAGTGCTTGAATTTTACTCCTAAAAAGCTGTACGAACCCTGTAATCTGTTTTTCTCCACCTCTGACAATGTTTTCTCGTATTTGTCAGTTGTGAGGCAATGCTGCTTCTCTTCAGAGCGTCATTGAAGTTTGGTGACAACGTATTTTTATGCAGCACTCAAAGTACAAGTGCGGTTTACATATTTGGAAGAGACTACAATGAAAGAAATGCATATTAGTAGTCTCTGGTGTCACATCCTCACAAAAAGAGAAGGAGAGCACACCCAGAGAAAACATGTCAAGCTATTTCTGGATCCGACACTCCAGAGGGATGTGACACGTTGAGCGAGGCGGGGGTAAAGCGCTGGCCAGCGAGTGTATGAGAAAGCTGATAACAAGCTGAGAGGAAGCCGATGCAGTTTATCTGGGCTTTCTGCATGACTCTAATCACCAGGCCTTGCAGTCGTTGAATTGTGCGGCCTTACAAATGGCTCGAAACAACCTTGTTCCTCTAGGGGAGAGGGAGGTAAGAGGTTTTGTGGTTGGTGGTGGCGGTGGGCAGAGTTGTGTTCTGCCAGTCAGATCTGGCCTCGGAGCCATGTGGATGTTTGTCAAAAGGACCGCCGATGGCTTTTAAAGAGCTGCAGGCCATGACTGGATGGGTAATTTTCATACTTTTGCGATTTGGTGAGCGGCCAAAAGCAACATGCTGGAGGCTCACTCTCTCTGAAACAGGATATTGGGTTAGTAATGGCTGTCAGGGGACCAGCAGAATGACATAAATGTAAGGCTTTTTTCACACATATTATTGAGAGCTAATAGAAGTCTTAGCATGTATGAAACCCATTTTAAATAGAATAGTCAGGCACATGTTGGATTGATATTGAAAAAATGTGAAAATGGCTCAAAGTTTAGGTCACATTTGACCTCGCACAATAAAAAACTGCTTGTTTTCCAATATGGAGAGAAAGGAAAGTAAGTAAGAACCCGAAAATAACATCCCTAAATAATCCCTAAATAACATTTACTTTTGTAACTCAATTTTGTGCATTCCCTTATTAAAGCGGCTATAAATTATATTTTTGTAACAGTGTATGAAATGGCAATATGAAAACAATCTGACAATAGTCAAGTTTCCATCCATATTTAGTGCAAATTTTATGTTACATTAACTTTGTATGGGAAGAATCTGACCTTCTGAGTGTTGGCAAGATGTATGTTGGCTTCTTTAAATCTCAAACTTGTGCTGCCTTGTTTTTTGTCGTTTTTTTCTATTTTATTTGTTTTCACCGAGCGACGGGGGTATGGATTTGAATGGAAGTTTTGATTTGTGTGCAGGTGCTGTGATTTGTTTTAAAAAAGGGTTAAAAAAGAGCCTACAGTGTTACAGACTACCGTTCTACAGCATGAGGTAGTTTTCAATAACCACTCTGTAATCCTTTAAGAACATTCTTTATTAAGTGATTATTCCTCTTTGTCCGCTTTTAAATTGCATTAAATTGTACTCAGGAATAGCAGTAATGTAATAGCCTCAATTTGGGCTCTAACTGAGGGCCCACTGGGCTTTAGCCCTGCGGTGACACCTTACCTGGGCTTCATAACAGTATCTGGCGGCGGTGTTAACCCCACCACGGGGCTCGGCCTGGCTGGGTTCAGATAACTCTTCGTAATAGCCGTGTAATCAAGCCCAATTAGGAGCCAATTAGAGGCAGGGTTTCACCTATGAGGTCAGCGTCCACATCGGTCCTGGATGCTCACCAGTTTGTGGTTTTATAAATAATTTCTGGGCTCATAACGAGCACGCGCTTGAGTAATAGTGAAAATGGTTTTCTGCTTTTTCCCCCACCTCCAGTTGAACTAAAACACAGAGGTAGAGCTGGCAAAACAAGCACCCTGGAAAATGGGTGATACAATATGTCCTATAGCACTCTTTGAGGCACAGATGGGTTATAAATCAGACAGGCTACGTATAGACTGTCGAGTTTTGGGTTGTTATATCATGCAACAGCTACAAATCAGCTCAGAGGCCACCAAGGCATACAGTAGTACGGTTTTCTAACAGGCTAACAGAAAGGCTCCGCTGTTGATGAAAAGACATGACATGACATTAAAAGATACCGTCTCTGGCATGGCTGGTGAGTGTCCTTTACCTCACAGATTCCTGTGATACGGCTAAAGTAAATTTGGGCCTTGTTGTATATGCCTTACAGAAGTATACTGTTTATTTAACATCTCCAGTGTGCTGAGTTATGACTAGTAATGATTACTCAAATGCCCTGTGTTTGGGCTATTGTACCAGGAGTGCCTCCAAACAGGCCCACTGGTGTTTATTTGAATTTTCCATTTTATATTGCCACGTGTCATTAGGCTGTTTAGAGTTTACTCTGAGTGATGGATCATTTCCTTCACCCCCTCTCCACTCACTGAAAACCTGCTGGATGGCGTGTGCTTGTCCTAAAGGTGGAGAATATGTGCATGTGTGTGTCGTGTACCCACGGCTAGAGATAATGGCTTCCCAGAGTGCATGACAGATGTCTTGTTTCATTACAATACAGACAACACCTATACAATTAGTGCTATGTCTGGCCCTGAAAGAAACAAAATTTTGGGGTCGAAATTACGTAATAATACGTACAAAAGTTTTGGAATTGGTCCAGTAGATCGCCTCTGCCGGCATCCACGAACGGGCTGTAATGGCTGCAAATTCCCTAAGGATCCCTCATGGATGTATTATAAGAACTGGATACCGGACGCAAAGATGCCGCCTATTCAGTCCAATGAGAATTGCTCGCCTGGCTCACGCGCTAAAAAAAGTTGCACTTTTAGTGAACGTACTTCTCATGGGCGCAATTGCCCCAAAGGATTACGTTCGTGGATGCCGGCGGAGGCGATCTACTGGACCAATTCCAAAACTTTTGGTAAGTGTTATTCATTTCGACTATTTCCCCAAATTTTTAAAATAGGGTCCAAGTTTAAAGCACCCCAGTTTTAAACCATATTTCTACAGCAGGTGGGCACAATAACATGAAAGATTGCTTCTGAGAGAAAGTATAATAGTGTATGTAAAGTGGTTCTTTTATTTACCATATATTCAATTTATGTAATGCAAAGGTTTAAGAGAATAGTAAAAGAACACTAACTGTAATTACCTGCTGGCTGAAACATCAGGGACTTTGCAGTGTTTCTCTTCAGCCCTGAAACTACAGAGTCAGATGAGAAAGGACTCATAAATTAGTTTCCATTGTAATCTCTACACCCTGGCTGGCTGTCCCAAGATGTCCTCCTGGATTTAACAGCAACAGTGTAATGTTTATGTTGGCTGGAAAAGAATATGCATCAAGCTTCATTTGATGTATTAAAGACACTGCTGAATGTTGTTTACACACGCAGGTGAAAGCTTGGTGGACAAAATCCTATTTTCTCTCTGTTTGATGTCAGCGCTTTGAAGGCAAAAATCAATCTTAAATCAAGATAAGAGTTTTTGGGACTGGGATTTGTGGAATCACTCAATATCATATTTTAGATATTTGAGTGGAAAATGGGCTCTAAATGTCTGATAGCATGTGTATGAGTTCATTCGTTTTGTCCTTTGATTTCCCATGGAGCCTTGCATCTACTCTACATTCATCTCCTCACAGCGGGTCAAAAAGAATGGGATAAAACAGAACAACTTACTGTATCTCTTGAATTCTCAGCAAAAACAAGGTTTAATTTATTGGTTAATTCAATAATTTTCAAAGACTTTGTCATATTATCAGGGACATTCAAGTGACTAATCCTTTGGCTGCCAGTGTTGCTAATAGATAACCCAGTAGAAAGTCTTTCACAGCACTGTATTTGAGCAGTTCAAGGCCCCCAAATCCCTGTTTCATGGGAAATGGGAGCATGCTTATTTTGAAAGTCATGCCTGAAGCAAGTAGCACACTATGCCTCCTCTGTTTTATGTGCGACTCAAGTCATGAAGTGTGATGAAATCCGTTTTGAACGGTCATTATGCAAGTTATGTCATGAAATATTCATGTCATTAATGGAACGTGGGAACGATATGTTTGCTATTGTTCTAAAAATAAAAGATTTGACTCCTTTTTCCTGAAATTTCCCCAAAAGAACTGAAGAATCTTGAAACGAAACAGCTTGAAATGTGCACATTACACAGGTTGTAGAAAGAAATATTCCCAACACAAACATGGCGTCACTGTACATGTTAACATCGAATTCTTTCATGCTATTCAAAGTGTGAAATGCGGCAAACGAGAACCATGAAAACAACACGTTTGACAGAACAAAACCTCATGTGTTGAATATCGTATGTTGACTATGCATTGATTCCCACATAAATCTAATTTCATGCATCATACATTTCATGTTGTGGCACTGTCTATAACCTGGAAACATGCTTTTCATTACATAACATTTGAGTCCAGTGAGGATGAAAGGCATTTTCATTGAGCTGCACCAACAAATTATGCATTAACATACAGTGAGCTACTTCTTATGCACCCATGTCACATTATAAGCACATTTTGGAGTCAGGTGGGTTCTGAAGGGAAATTCAACGCAGCATTAATTTCAGTGCAGCATTTGGAATTCATTGCTGGTTCCTTGAGGATGTGAACAAGGTCTACGAAAACCAAAAAAGAGCAGAAAGCTACTGATAATGTTGCCTGCATTCTTTGATGCATGCAAGAGTTGGGTTTCTCAGGAATCTCCTTGCTTCATGTTGTTAGGTTTCAGTCCCTGCTAAAGGTATTAACACACGCTGTGGAGAGAGATTCTGGCATCTGTATTTAGTTAGTGGGTTTGGGTTGAGTTTGTGGGAGGCAGCGTGGTTCAGTCAGTGTAAGGAGGAATAGCAGGGGTCCAAATCCACACAGTTTAAGGATAATTCTGATTTATTACAACTTAGCACTTACTTTGACGAGTATAATGTTATCATAACCGGTAGAAATGATGGCCAAAACTATTTAAATAAGACCTGAGATGTGGGAATGCCGCGACAACGCTACAACAAAGTCCAGCAGAGCAAATAAAATAAGCAGTCAGAGATGTAAATGAGCTAACAGTTTAGCCAGATTAATCAAAATCACTTTACTAATTCTCATTGCACAAGAAAACGGTGTGCGCAAAAGTAGGGGAGGTCAAAGTTGAACCAGGAACTCGGTCTGTAAACTGTGATGGGCGTTTAAGACAAGCAGTTTGGGCAGTAGTTTTATTGTTAGCTTTGTTTTATCTTCCAAATAAGTTTGGCTAACCAGGGATTTTGTTTAAAACCTGATGCTGCCTCTTTCCCACATCTCAGCAATTAACCTGGTGAATACACAGTTATTATAACCAATAAGAATGATGGGCAACAAGCTGCAAAGTCAACATTAGTGCCTCTTTAGCTGCTCCCCTTGTGGTTCTCCAGCTAGTTGCTAACTAAGTCTGTCTGCTGTTTGGTGCTATGTAGGTAGCATATAGTGGGTTTGTTAGAGGGGTATTTGCTAAAAACAGCTGTCTGCTGTGTCAAGGTTGATCATGGCTAGGTTGAGACTGAACCAAACCTTACACTGCATGACGTAAAACCAAAACAATGAGCTGAAAGACACTAAAACGCTCCATGGAGCTAATGGGAACTACAAAGTCAGGTGATAATTCTCTGCTTGTTTGTCACTACGAGTGACCCCTCTCACAATACACACAGTCTTTTGATCCATTGATAATAAAAAAAAATACTGATTACAGCAGCTTTAAGCAGCCTTACATGTATAATTGTCAAAGATGCCGTTTCTACTTTGCAACAGAACATTTTTAACCACTCGACGGCCATTGATTTTTTTTCCATACTAAATGTGAACAACTGCTCTTGACTTTGAGTACATGTATGTATGTATCCTTTAATTCCAATCAAGTTCAAATAATACCCCAGGCTCAATAAAAGTGTATGTCATCATCTCTTCTTTCTTTCTACTCTACAGCTCATAACGTGGACTCAATGCACTGCTCTTTATTCACAACAACAAGAACATTTGTCAAAATGCAAATAAAGATATACGAGTGAAAAAGAGGCTTTGAGGAAACCCAGACCACCTGGCTCCTCTGGCCCTCTTTACCTCCCTGCGTGAGCAGGCCCGCACTAACATGAGCATGTTTTCAGTTTGCAGCAGCGGGAATAATATATCTGGATGTGAACAATTGTGCTTGTTTTGCCATTACACTCCAGGCTGGGCTCAGTTCAACATTACAATTGTTTCTATTACGACTGGATGACAGCAGCCTCTCTGCCCAGTCTTCAAGCACACCGCACTCACTCAAAGCTCCACGGCTGAGGTAATGCCTGGGTCGCAGGCCAGAAATCCATGCTCAGAACAGGGATACGAAATCAGATCTAAATTTAGAGGATTGTTAAGTAGATTCTGTAACAATTCCATCAATCAAACGGGCTGACTTCTCCCTCTCGTGTTCTACAAAAGAGGATTTTCTACATTTTACTGCTATGTATCATGGATTACGTCACGGCTGTGGCTCATAGGCAAAGAGTGTTAGGCATCCAGGTTTTACCCCCCTAAATTTTTCTTTTTTGATTTCTATATGACCAATGACTGAACCCCTTGTTGTTAAGTAAAGGAGCCTTATCCTCGGAAGAGAGCTGAGAAGCAGGTTCACTGCTCATCCTCAGAATGTTTTGATACTTTGGTCTTGATCTGAGGTGAACGATACAAGCTTCTGGTAAATACCAAGCTGACTGTAAAATATTAGCCCTTCTCTTACAGGGTATCACATGAGCTTGCCTCAGGGCATTGCTGAAAGCTCTTAATGCCTTCCACCCTGCTGCAATGCCACTTTTCCCAGGAGCTGGACTGTCTGTCAAACTGGTTTCTTCGAAAAGAAAAGTTATAAATTGCATAAGACATTATAGAAACTTGGCTATAGGCCTGTAATTATACATTTTTTGAAAACAAGTTCAATACATAGACAGACAGATAAATGCAGTACTTTATTAATCACAGTGGAGATTTTCATTGTTAAAACAGCCAAGTCTCATAAATCACACAACAAATTCGCTAAGGGCACTCAAAGAGGTAGAGCTACCTTTGAGGGCCTGGAGGTCATGTCCTCAATAACATTTGCAGGTTTTTAGCAATCTTGGGGCAGTTTTTCTACTGTTAAAAACATACACATCTTTTATAGGCTGATGCCAGTACTTATACACTCAGTATTTTTCAACCAGGATTCAGTGTGGAGAGGGCATTTAGCCCTTCAGCATGGGAAATGAAATGCTTTATGTTACGAGTTCTAATAATTCCTAATAGTTTCCTAGGAGGTTTCTTGGAGAGAACTATGAAATCTAGTAATTATAGGGAAAACAGAAACAAAGTTTAGAGTGCAGTTAGTTGTGTTGGGTTTATAGACAGTTGTTGATTTTCAGGTTACATAAAACTTTCAGTAAAAATAAGTGAACACGTAACCAAATGAAAATCCAAATAATTATAAAACTTTAAATAAAACGAAACAGAATAAACCAGAACAAAATGAAATATGGGAAAACAGACAGATCTCAAAACTAGGACTGTACTCAAATTATAATGTGTTTTGAATATACACTGAACATGAGCGTACAAGTAGATAATGTTGTGTGTTGGGTAGGTGCTTATTAATGTGTAGTTTTATTACCTAATTTTAAAGCTACACTAATGTATTTTTTGTATGAACAATGGGTCTAATGACTGTGTAAAGTGAAAGGGGTTGCTTGTTGTGACTCTTGTGATCAAACTGTACAGTTTGCCTCAGCTCTACACAGCATTTTAGTGTCTTTAAGCTCTTTGCTTTGGTTTTAGGGCCGGCAATTTTACAGTTTTGGTTCAGTCTAAACAAACAACAGACAAAGTTTGTACCTGTTTAAATAGTGGAGCATTTAGCAGTTAAAGAGCCAGATATTTCCCTCAGGTGGAGAGGAAACCAAAACAGAGCTAAAAGGAGAATGACTATTGGACTTACATCCCTAACGTGGCCAGAAACACAACTCCAAATGAATGCTAATGTTGCTCCATGTCTGCTGGATGTGTAAACAGGGAATCGTTTGCTAACATGTTAACTGTAACAACTTTGCAAGGCCATTATATGTCAAACATATGGGTGTTTTTTAGCTTGTTGAAGTTCTTTTTATTCAAAACTTTAGGGGGAGTTTTGCCTCCAAGTGGATCACGAAAATTGATAAGTGCAGCTTAACCCTCAGGCATCAGTTTAATTTACTACCCTCTTAAGTCATTAAGGACAAAAATGTCCACTTCCAAAAAACTGCTATAAAAACTTTACAGATTAATATTTTTTTCTGCTTTTTTCTGCATAAATCTCTTAAACAACTTCAGCCCTGCTCAAAACTACCAAACATTCAATCATTTTGAGGATTTTAACCCTTTAAATGCCAGTTTGATTACTTGATGTCACTGTTGTTATTTATGAAAAAAACACAAAAATGAGTTATTTTCC
>LKNJ01000217.1:115755-181437 GCA_002120245.1 Maccullochella peelii | reverse complement strand
TTTTTTTTTAAATCAGTCTTGGACATGTCAAAGATTAGCCAAAATATTGACTTTGATGCATTATTAGTTTTTGTGTAGCATCAGATTTAAAATTGACTACCCTCTTAAGTCATTAAGGACAAAAATGTCCACTTCCAAAAACTGCAATAAAAATAGTACAGATTAATATTTTTTCTGCTTTTTTGGGTTAAGTCTTTTGATCAACTTCAGTCCTGATCAAAACTATCAAATATTGAATAATTATCAGGATTTTAACCCTTTAAATGCCAGTTTGATTACATGATGATATTAGTTTTTGTGTAGCATCAGATTTAAAATTTACTACCCTCTTAAGTCATTTGTAATGTTAGGGTTTCATTTTTGAGAAAAATTGTAAAATTTGTCATTTTTACTGTTCACCACTAAAATCAACCATTTCCCCATTATAGGCCTATGCATAAAATGCTCATCACATCTCTCCCATTTTTGTCCTTAATGACTTAAGAGGGTAGTACATTTTTTTCAGAGTGTTCTATTGATCTATTACAAAAATTAAAATTTGAATTCCAAAATTTGTCAAGAGAGAGACTTTCTTACAAAAAATTGTGCCATATGCACTAACACTGCCAAAATGATGGCCAGATCAAGAGGAAACATTTGCTCAAATGGACAAAAATCCATAATGATACATGAGGGTTAATTCAGTTTGATCAGTTGTGTCAGTAAATGTCAATGTGTGGTAAATCAGTAACACCTAATATATCTACTGAAATGTATTATTTTCATGTTACAGATTCCTCAAAATGTCGGGTTAAAGCTACACGATGAATTCCTTCAATGCTGACAAGAGAGGTGACTTGACAAAACTGTTTCACAAGGAAACCAACTCACTAGTGAGTCCATTTTCCCCAAATTTGAATCTGAGATACTGTCCACGGGTGAACAAACAGTCTGAGATCAAGGCGGATAAAATGAAGGAGTGGTTAAGCCTGTCTGAATGATTACCAAGCCATTGAGCCGCTGGAACTCATCAATTCCCAGTCACTGCATGCTCATTTTGTAAAAATTACTCTTATCCATGACCTCACTACTATATCAAATAACTCAGAGATAAGCGAGTGTAGGTAACAACCCAGTCTGCAAACAAAAAGCTCGATTATAAATAGCCTTAAAGAGTGCTTCAGACTGCTGGGAGGAGAGAACACGTTGCTTAACACACACAAACACACACAGTTAGAGTTGTACATGTGGAACAGAAGCAGGGCCGGGTGAGGACACCCCCTCGCTGGATCAGGATTACCCTGCTGCTGTATCAAGCCTCCACCGACGAGCCAGTGTGAGTTATGCAATATATCTTCCCTCATCTTCCCTGTCAGGAGCGGACTAAAGCTAATTTATAACAGAATTACAATACTGTATGTATTTGGCTTATTTGTATTCAGAACTTCAGTTTTATAAAGTGAAGCAATCTGGAATAGCAAAGCTAAAACATAAATAACAGTGAAATAATATTGTGCTGTGTCATTCATAAAGGATTGCAGAGCTCGCCTGTCCTCTGCTTGACTTGTCCAATTTCGAGTTCTTGTAACAGTTTTTGTGCTTCACTCCTACTTAGCGATCAAAGTGTGGTAGAAAAGGATGAAGATATTTCACTAAAGTATGCATTGTGATACTGGCTTCAAAGGCATGCAGTATTAAGATTCATAACTGCAGGCTTTGGATGGTTAACTTCAGAAGATGATAATAGCCTGAGCAGACGTTTGGGGTGATAATGCAAAGGTGAACTTGTTTTTCTAACTCAAGGGGAGAGGTGGTGATTGTCTACGTGTAGAGGAGCAAAAAGGTAACGGTGGAAGTGAAGGAATCAGGAGAAATATAGAGGAAATGGTGTTTCAAGAGTGTAAGTGAGTGGAAAAATAAGTGAGGTGGTGAGAATGAGAGGAAGAGGGGCAAGAGGCTAGTGGCATGGTGAGTTAATATAGAAATGGCAGCTCGAGCACTTGAGCACCACTCCGTTAAAGATGATGTTCCTGTTACCCAGTTATGATGCAGCATTTCAGCTCATTCCAGCTATAACATACTGTATGTTGCTTACATGAGCTACAATGTTCATTTTGTGAGTGAAAATATCATAAAACAAAACATATTCACCAAAGTAAGACTAAAACAAAATAAAAAGTAACCTTTGAAAATGAAAACCACGATGAAATGTATTATATTTTTGGTCAAGTACAAATTAATGATAACATGTAAGATGGACAAATGGACAAATAAACAAATTACTATTTCAATACGAAGAGTAATTCAATCAGTAAAAACATCTCCTCTTCAGACGTTGATGTAGCTTCTTGGCCTGTTGCACTAAAACGCATGTCACATTTCAGTAACTTTATGTTTCTGCTAGTAATGTTAACTAATGTTACTGGTAAATCCCACTGAAAATTAGACAGGAAGCAGCAACAAAACAGCTGAGACAAACCATGAAAACAGGAAGACCAACACGTCGATGGTAAGCTAACGTTATTGTGACGTTAGCATACGTAGCGTTCTTTCGTGTTGCTATCGATAAGAGATCGATATCGATACCAGATGGTGAACACTATTTCAGTGAACAAAGTGAAATCGACACAGGATCCTAATGAGCACATTGCTGTGCTACAAAAACCAGACGAAATTTGACTAAAACTTACAAAAATCAAATGACGGATGACAAAATGTGAATACATTTCAGTCAAATGACTAAGAAGGCAAAATCAGGTGCCAAAATGAACACTGATCTGCTGAATTGAAATGGTGTTTGACAAATTCTTTTCTATGTTATCAACAAATATTCCAAATATGATTGTTATTAGTCAAAAGTGCAGCAAGCAGCGAGGCCATGTAGACTTCTTGGCATTGGGGAGCGTCGGGGGTCAGGTCTGAGGCCCCAGTCAGCTCAAGAACCAGAGGAGGGTTGTTTATAGAAGCAGAGACGTTCAGGAGGAACGTATCTTCTGGGCTGATCCCAGGAGCCGGACCTAATTAGAAACAACTGGTCCAAATTCACTTCAATGGCTACACAGATCTCTCTTTTTATGTTGCTTGGCTGGTCCTGCGCATTCATCAGCTGCACCTCGAGGCTCATCTCCATCTCTTAAGACTCCCCTGGCTGCGCTGAGTTTGTGGATTTCATGGATGGTAAAAAGAAATTTGAGGCCCGCCACCTAACTCCCCAGCGTTATCTCTTCTCTCTCACACACACACAGGTCTTGTCTTGAAACAACAGGCCACAATCACACTTGTCAGGTCAAATCTGTTTCCAATTGGCTCTGGACTTTCATGTGTTTAGACCTCGCCTTGTTGCTTTTGAGAAACATTACATCATGGACCTGGTTTACTGTAGCTGCAGTGTAGGTGCCTCGCAGCTTGTAATCTCTCACCCTGCTCATGTTTGGAGTTGAGTCAGTTATCATTAGCGATGAGATCACAGAGGGATCACGTTTTAGAGCAAGAAGTGCCACTACCGAGTTGTTCAAATCCACCTATGCAATGCTGACCCGGTGCACAGCAATGATGTCTGCCACAATGCAACATCCATACAGTGATTACATGTCTGGCAATATTGCGTTTTGGCACACATGAACCTAAACGTGAACCCCTCCAAGCTTTCAAGTCAGTCTAATCCTGTCATCAGACCATCTCATGAGGGAGTTCCTCATTCAATTGGCATTCGCATGTTCTTTTTCAGACGAGCTCTGGCAGAGGCAGACGCTCATATTTGAACCAGGTGATGGAGTTTCATGTCAATATTTCTCATAATATACGGGGTGCACTTATTGTTGCTTTTTGGGCACAATTTCTACACTACGGGTGGTGTTACTGCCAAAAAATAAGCTTTGTTTTCTCACCTGACACTATTAATGGAGAGATGTCTGTGGAAATATACTGATAGGAGAGAATGAGAAAATTTGAGAAAGGGCTGTTGTGAAATTGATGTGGAGATGTACTGCGAGCGTGAAGGATGAGCTTGCATAAGATACATATACAGCACATAACAGAGCAGGCCTGTGCAGATCCTCAAGCCAGACACTTGCTGGTTATTTGACTCATAAAAGAAAACAAATCAAGCCTCGGCTGAAAATAAACTCTTCACTATTGACTACTGAACCGGTTTGACATTGTTGTAACCATAAGCCCCGGAATTCACACCATATACCAACCCAATCTCCTACACAATACATTTATATAATTGTAATTTGGTTTTAAGGAAGCGTCCTCGCTGCCTGGACGCTTTGTCCAAACCAAGATGTCTGACATTAGTCATAGATTGCAGGTCACGGTAGATGGTCGGGCATACAAATCACAGGATACAGGATTTGTTGTTACAATTAGGCTACTAAAACACTTGGTCAAAGCTGCACTAATCAATATTTTGGATCAAATGACTATGTGTACTGTGAATGGTCTTGATGAAATCACTCAAAATCTAATTTGTTTGTCGCTTTGGACAACAGCAACAAACAAATTCACAAACAAATTTATGTACAACAACAAAATGTAAATGTAAAATCCTTTGTAGATGCTTACAGACACAAAGAGGTCTGAGGAGGCACCCAGAACAACAGAGCGCTGCAGGAATGAGTCCTAAAACCCGGAAGTGAGTTAACATTTTTGCACGGGGCTAAATGAGACTACAGAGGTTGTCGGGGACATTAAACGTCATCACGCCAAACACAGAAACTCATCTACTCACTCGTCCACCTTTACAGTCTCGTTGTGTTTGTAGTCGCGCTCTTGCAAACTATTCTAACTCAAACTTTCCGAAAGGCCTTTGTAGAAGTGCACAAAATCAAATTACAAGTTGGAAGCTTAGTGGTGGTGACGTTGAAGTCATGTGACCGTGGTGTAGTTCGTTTACAGCCTAATGTTAGCTTTTTACTTCTGGCGATTGCATTTACGCTTCAAAAATCATAAAAGTGGTGTTCGTTTGTGTTATCTTAACAAAATGTGTAAGTATCATAAACTTTGTGTTTGCCACAGAGCTTATTTTCAGCAATAATCCAAAACCCAATGGAAAAATCCCATTGGCTTTTTGTCGAGGGAACCAGGGCGATGCTTTCTTCCAGGTTGGCCCACAAAAGCACGTCATCCCTGCAGCACTCTATGGCAGGGTAGCACATTTATAAATGCAGTTGTAATCAATGGGATCTGAACTGCCAGTGCTAAGAATGCCAAGCTCTCCTTCGCCACAGCACATGCAGTTCTGTTGTTGTACTCCCCACACACACACGTCACTGTCAGCCTATTTTGTGGGCCAATATCCTGCATGTTGGATTTAGTCTGTTTTCATAAAACACACACATTCCTCCGTCTGTGTTTGGGACAGAAAAAGGTTCTAGGAAGTTGTTATAGCTGCGAGGCTTTTAAAAGCAAGTCAACCTAAACAGGGGTCCCTTTAAGTACAGTACATCAGCTGTATGTGGACCAGAGAGAGAGAGTGTGTGTGTGTGTGTGTGTGTGTGTGTGTGTGTGTGTGTGTGTGTGTGTGTGTGTGTGTAGGGGGGTGAACGGGGTGATGGTGGTTGGGGGAGGCTGAAGAGGCTACACTCTTCAGTTGAAGGAGAATGACTAATATATTCACGTTGCGATGATTCATAGCTCTCCGTCTCCATCTGGACTGCACAGAAAGAATCACAATGAAAAATGATATAATTCTTGACCTTCATCATAATCACATAACACATCGAGGGCTTAGCTGTAAGCTTAAACCCCGGTGTTCCAGGCCGAGGGGAGCTTTCCCAGACAAATGGTATCAATTTGCTTCCAGTCATTAGAGCACATTGTTGACTGGGATGACATACTGTAAAGCCTAGCTAGCTGGGACCCCAGTCTTAAATCAAATGACCAGCTTTCCCACAAAAGGATGTAATCGGTCTTTGCCACTGGAAGAAAAGACTAATTTCAGACTGGGAGTTTAATGGTTTAGGCAACTGTGAGTGGTCTGCAGGGATGATTGAAAAGGTTCCGACTGCTAGCTTCTTATGTTTTTTTTTTTATAGGTTTCCGTCTCCTCTTTAAAGGGGGAAAGAATGAAAAACAAAACAACACATTCTCTCCCTTCCTCCCTCTTTCCCTCGCTAGCATGCACACCCCCAGAGAAAGTGCACCGGAGGCGTCCAACAGAAACACCAAACAGAAATAGAGCTGCTATTTCGGTCTGAACTGGCGGTTATTTTTAGAAAAAGTGACATGCTCTACGTTGAATTACAGCATCATAAGGTCACTCCAAACCCCCTTTTTTTCAGCCTCTAGCCTCCAGCCTATGACTCACCACGAAGTATGTGGTGACGTTACCCCCCAACACCCCCATGTTCTGATCAGAAATTTGATATTCGGCTCATTGACCTGATTCAATCAAAGGGGGGGGGGGACTCTTACTATCCACAAAAATCTGCTTCTTGTTTAAACAGATGGTTTGATATTACCTACAGGTAAAACTGAGCAGTCTGATCAGGATGCTTAATATGTTTAGTTCAGATTGGTTTGTTTTATGTCTGCCCATCATGGACCAGCTCCATGACTTTCCCCCTGCTTTTGACAGCACATCATTAACATTTGTGTGCAGCATGTGAATGAAATACAGTGCAAACATGTAACAGGATAATGTGGCTGTTGGTATGCCAGGCTCAGACATAATGAAACATGCAGAAAACACATGCTTCCAATTTCTTACTCACTTCAGTGTTTGGTCCAACCAGTGATGTAGTTTGAAATGAAAAGGTGGGTAATCTCCCAACCTTGGTCGGTGATCACCACGAGGCAAAACATTGCTAATAAACAACAGGACGACCAAGGAATCATGACCGTGTTCATTTAATAGGGAATTTTATATACATAGCACGTCTCTAAAATCCTAGATTGCAAAATGTTTTCAGAGGAAATCATAAAACTGTACAAATAATGAAAGACGGATAAAAAGGAGGGATTAAAAGGAGATCAAACTGTTTTAAAAATATATGCAAAGAAAATGAGGTAAAAGACATTACAATCAAAGGCAAGAATATAAAGTGTGTTTGAAGAAGTGGCTATAAAAGATGATCATGAATTCCCCACTTGAAGTTCCTCTGGCAGCAACTTCAATAGTCTACAGGCCTTCATTCTTCTGTCTGGAGTAAAGGAGATCTGAAATATATCTAGAGGCAGAAGTGCTTGTCATTGTTCAGTAAAATGTTTTAGCTGCGCTAGCATGGCTTTATGGATGGGAATGTCGGTCGGTCCACTTTAGTCTACTCTCATCTACGTCCCTCAACATTTAGAAAAATGTGAAACTAGCCATGGCCCATTGACAGTCCACTTAGCAAACATCAGGGGACCCCAATCCTAGCCAACCGGTCCAATATCTGTGGGTGCAGCTGAATTCCACCTTGCCACCTGCCAGACTGTCAAAACCTAGACAGATGGACGCTGGATGCAGCAGGAGGGCTAAGCTGAAAGTGATGCATCTCATGGCGGTGGCACTCCCAGGGGTCCTGCTGGGCTCCTTGCACATGGGGACCTTACAGGGATGGTTCGGCAGCCTGAAACTAGACTTGCAATGTCACCTGCTGACCGGACCTCTAGAGGAACCACCAGGTTGTGATAGAGGGAACGCCCTTGGGATGCAAGACATCAAGTCCATGTTCACAGACTGCACAAATATGAAAAATGAAAGAGAGATGAAAGAGTCAAAATATATTTAATTTAAAATGAGACGAAATGCAGCAAGGGTTTTGCTGCTGTTTTGTTAGGACACTGACGTGGATGCAACTTTAAATGTCAACACCTGAAGGGAGCATGTATTATGTCTCATTCCAGTAGCGTTGTTTTCCAGTTCAGATGAGGGAACGTGGACTAAACTATTTGGTGGGATCTTTCCCCATTTTCACTCCTTAAATTAAATCCACTGTTGGGTTTATCATGAGGCAGCATAGTGCAGTGGCTAAGTGGTTAGCACTGTTGCTGTATCAGAATGTCTTAATAAACTTGGTTAAACCAAGATCTAGCAGTTTGTGCCAATTAACATCATGTTCAGAACTTTCAGTCAATCATTTGAGCTCCCCTCCTACAGTAAAATGCGACTTCACTGTGGTCTCTACAATCTAATCAGAAAGTATTAGGATATTGGTTCTCGGATCTCCACCCAGCTGATCACCTGTGCAAGATTTTGGAGCAGATCACAATGAAGTGCATCCTTTAAAGTCAAAACGGCTTGCACAGCTTGCTCTCTGCCTACTACATCCCACTATTTAAAAACCCCAGCTTCTCAATTAATAATTACGATGTTTCTGACAACACTTGAATGCAGCATCTGTTGCTCCTCATTCCAGTGGCATTATGTGTCTTCTAATGAAGCCACTGGTCACATGGGTCAACAACAGCAACAGAAATGACTATTTATAGTAAACTTGCTCACAGGATGAGCCACCCACATCAACTGAGATAGCTTTAAAGTCATCATTTGATAACGGGGTTTGTTAGTATTAATGTGGGTTAGGTTCATTCCAGGATAGGGATGAGTAGAGTTATGTTATTATGGGGCCTACACATTTGGGAAATTCACATAAAATATGACTTAAACCTTAGCATGTGGTGTTGTCATTGCAATAGGTCACATTCTACAGGCCATATTTCACTAAATACTTCCCTTAAGTGTTTGTTAGCTTCACTGTGCGCCTCTAATATGAAATTGTGAGGAACACGTCAGGTAAAAGATGAGTATAAACACATGATGCACTGTTCAGAAGAAGAATACTTGAGGCCAACAGTCTTGTAAGCACACATTATTCTTGCTGAACATGTTTATCTACTTTGAGAAGTGCTCGATTCAGAAAAAAAAAAAGGAAAAAACATCCAATGAGTGTCTTAACAAGCACACTAGTATCCAGGTTATGATCAGGTTGTGGAGAAATCAACCTAATCCTGGTTTCAGAAAGCCTAGAAAAGGCCTTATCCTGGTTTTGAGAAACCAAATATGCTGGAACCAGATTATAGTGGCCTGTAAACACCATATCCAGGTTTCTGATCACTGCCAGGTGCTTCCTGAACTTGAGGTATCTAGAAATAGAAAGTCACTTAGTGTGAGATGATTAGATGGAGAGGCTAAATCCAGGAGTAGTAAACACAGCAGTGTCCAGGCACTCTCGACAGCTCAGGTAACTTCAGGTACCCCATTTACACTAAAGCCATCGCATGCGTCTTGAGTGGATTTTATCTGATAATTAAAGAGTTAAGTGTAAATGCAACCAAGAGGCATTGGGGACAGGACTGAACTCTGAAGGTGGTTTTAGAAGCATTTCCAGCCAGATGTTGAAAAGGTGTAAACATGTCCGTCTCTTTTGACCTCCCATGTGTAAGTATGTAAGAAGAACGGGGGAATTTCATTCTGAAAAGACTTCAGTTTGGAAGATACCCGCTTGATTTGGCTCGCTCAGACAGACTCAGACCTCAGCTGAACTTTGGAAGCCATTTTTCATACACAGAACAAGGACTGTGGATTTTGACCCCCCATCACTTAACATTGAAATTGCTTTTGGTCTTTGCGACCAGTAAGAGACAGGAGGAGGATTGATTGCAGCGACCAACAACTCTTTCAATTTACGTATGGGCATGTAAGTTTTGCATTGAGACAGACTTGAAGAAATGTGAGCCTATCCTTTAAGTGACACTGAAATTAGCCATTATATTTCATTATATTTACTAACTGACAGTAAAGAGATAACATGACATGAGGGGAGAGAGAGATTGGGCTGATGCGAATCAGTCGGGTTGCAGTTCACAGTCTGCGTCTCAACCCCTAGGCCACCATGAAGCCCCACATTAGAATTATAAACTTAATATTGTACAGTGATATAAATGAACAGGTTACTCTATGTTCCATGTAATAGTCATATCCCAAATATGCTTTCTCAATGATAAAATATTGTGCTGGTTGCCACATGATTATGTCTGTACTTTCCTTTGTGGGTGTGTCATTATCAATATTCCAAGAGACATTCAGCTATTTCCATTGATAGTGACACTAGCAGCAGGAAGGAAGCCACTGTCAGATGTGCGTTATGCAAACCAGTGTGGTGGCAGGCCGTGTGCTTTGCATGCCCGCTCTACATTTGTTGGATATGAGAGCAGGTGGCAGCAGTAGCGGGTGCGAGGACACTCACCTCTTTCTGGGGTAATTACTGTACAGGAAACTGGACGTAAAATGTTTGAATGATCACAGATCTGAGGTGAGTTATGGACAGAGCCTACAGTAGTGAAGTGAATTAAAACAAGTGAATCCAATTAGCTTTTATAGAAAGCAGCTGCCCGAGCAGCATATGTTGGAACTATGGGGTTAGAGCTCTGCTTGTTGTATAACACGATTTCATTTGTGCATGAATGCAGATTGATAAGCCAAGACTTTTGAAAAACCTCACGCTGCGTGTTGTGTTTGATAGAAATAGCTATATTATAGGCCTACATCTGAAGAACTGAATTGTCTTTCTTTTTTTGTCGTGGTTAACTCACACTCCAGGAGGGTATTCTGATGTCATAACAACACGATAACTCGCCTCTATGGATTTACAGAAAAACAAGGTTGGTGTTTGCTTACAGTCGTGTACAAACCCTCTTATCCGTGTGTTTATTTACATACACTGAATCAATTCTTCTGTGATACAGCCAACAGTCATGTACTGGATAAGCTTTCGTTTCAAAACATTTGGATTTAATTATCATGGGGATATGATATCCAAACAATCTGGTTTCTTCCATTAATAGCATGATTGCGGCATGGCAGTGCGAGCTAAGGCCGCAGCGTTTTCATATATTTTTGTGGATTTGGAACTTGTTTGCTTACTATTATGGGCATGAGGCAAAACCCAATTCAGTGTAATGATACAGTTTACATTTTGGAATTTTAAAAGATCTCTGTGAGGAAGTGTCCTGGTTCCACAGCCTACAGTATCCCAACTGAAAAGCAAACATTACCCGTGTGACTTTTCCAGAATAAAATAATTCTCACTTCGCTCTGCCTTTTGCAGGTCAGCGCAGTCAGCATGAGGAAAAGGAAACTGGCCAAAGCTTTGGTGTAACTGATAACTGAAGCACTGTACATTGAGGAAACGTAAGCAGTGTGTTACTTTACAGATAAAGCACTACAGAGAAAGATGTTCTATTTATAGGCATTAACCACGGTGCAAAGTTTGAGGTACAGGCACTTGAGAAGTGTTTTTCTCCTCCTCCAGATGACAGTTTTGGACAGCAGGGCTGCAGGGTTGGAGCGGTGTTCATTTTGGCACCAGATTTAGGTTTTTGTTTTAGTCTTTTAATGTCATATTTTATTCATTTGATTATTGATGAAGTCTAGCTTTAGTCGACAAAAGCTAAAGACATTTTAGTTTTCGTCATTGTAATTTTAGTCTCATTTTTGTCGTGCATTTTCATTTTTTTTATTGCAAGCTTTCTGAGGCTACAGTTATTGCCATCTCTCATGGTTATAGGTGTTATCCTCGTCTATTGTGAGGTTTGTGAGGATTAACCGGTGCACTCACTTTCACTTTTACCTACAAATAAAGTGGTAGCTAATCTGGCAAAACTGTTGGTGGTTTGTTTACAATCTGTCTGATGGTCTGACCGCCGGTTGGTCCTACGTTTTGCAACGTCGCCGCATTGTGACGACGTAATATCTTTTAGTGAACACAGAGGGGAAGATTTTGAGCTTCTGTGGATCCTGCATCAATTCCTAGCAATAGCTAAACATGAAAGATAGCAACTTTAACATTAACTGAAAGTAATGTTAATGTTAGCATACCTTTTTATAAATGTTATGGCCTGCAACCAAACTTATCACATATATGAACACGATATGAACATGCATCAGCGTGATAAGAACCACCTAAAATGACAGAAACCATTCAAATTTTATTTGAGCATACTGTATGTCGTCCATCTTTATATACAGTGTATGAGTCAACATGGTCAGTCACATGGTTTGACCTTCGTAAAACCCTTGCAAAATTCAATTTGAGTATAAGTGTGTCGTTGCACTTTATACATTTTCGTTTATGTCATTTAGTTATTATTATATTTGACTTTTGTAAGTTCATAGTTGGCTGCCACCAAAAACGTAAAAAAAATTCCTCTTGTAACATTTTCTAAGCAAACCTAAATTCTAAATATATATATATATATATATAATCTATCATAAATCTTGAACGCAGTAATTCACTTCAAACAGGGCCTGGTGCTAAAGGAGATAAAACAAGTTAATTTATCAGTTTTCTTGTGTTTCACATGATTATATTATTATTATTATTATTATTATAAGTCTTTTATTCATCAAAAAAAGTAGTCGTGTTGTCATGTTTGTCATAGTTTTCGTTGATTAAATTAACATCGGTTGGGAGTATATGAGCAGCGGTTAGAGTCTGTACAAGCTTTATGTCTGTGTGTGTATTTGTGTGTTTGCTTGGATGTGATTTCAGTGGGACTCCCCATGGATGAGCAAATTCTGTAGGAGGTTTGTTTTTTTTGAATTAGTGCCTGTGAAACCCTCTCAGTTGAAGTAACAATATTGTTATGCCTGGGAGACAGTTTTAGATTTAGGGCCAATATCATTAGAAGTTTTCAAGACATATCTTCATCAGAAGATATATTTTGGCTTCTTCTTTCCTCTCATGTTGTGACCTACTGTAGATAAAAGCATGCAGCAGTCACAGTGTCGAGTTTGAAGAGGAGGCAGATCATACAAATGGCAGGAGGCATATCACTTAAATAGGATTGGTCTTACTGTCAGTTGTTAGGGCTTAGGTTGAGTGCTGTGCTCGTATTTCAAAGAGCTCTCTCTCTCTAAACTGGTTTTGATAATCAGCATCTATTGGATGACCTGGCATTAAAGGACTATACCACTTTAGTCCACAGTTTGGCCTGTTGGTCACATTAACCTGCTAATTAGCTTGCTAATTCTGGCATCTTGTTCATTTCACTGTTGATTTTTAATGGTTGTATTTTGGCCTACTGGTGTAATGCCTCAGCTGCTATTTGCCAAAAAGCCCTACAGTGTTTCCTATAATCTCCCTCTGATAACACTCTCTCTTTGGTTTCCCTCAAGACACACTCATACATCCACTTAACACGCACATGTGTTGATGTTTCCTCCCTTTTTCTTTTAAGTCCTGTGCATTAGTCTGGCAGTGTGTGGCTCGCTGTAGGCTGTGTATTGAGGTATAGATGAGTATAACCTTTCTTCTGTTCCAGTATGATTAGGGGTATGCAAAAACATGGTATTGATATATGGGTAATGGGTGTAGTTAGTCAAACTGTAGTCAGTATTGTGATGACTCTGAGGATGATGAAAATGAATGCACTGTATGTCAAAACTGCTGGGGGGGTATGCAGATCATTGTATTGAGAGTGATAATTCACAGAAGTTTGACTCCATACAGGACTATAATAAGCTATATATTATAGTCTTTCAACTTCAGCAAAATTACAAAACAAACAAGAAAAACATATTTTCTCACCTACCTCTAGTGGTATCTAGTCATGCAGACACTTTTGGTTTTATTTGCCCAGGTTTTTAGGTAACTGTCTCTGAGTATTCTGGCTCCACTCCAATACAATGGCTCTTTGAGGTAATTAGCTTAAAGCACAGTGGAAAACAAACCAACAGTTTGCAAGGCTGGGGTAGAGGTGCATGCACAAAAGAAAAGCCCTCATTTCTGGTCGGAAGGAGAAACGCACCTACTTTTAAACATTATGAAAGACTTGGATATCAACAGGTTTTTGGATATGTGCAAATATCGCAAGAAGGTGGTTTAACAAATAAAAGGCTGTTTTCGGCTGGCAGGGTAGAACAAGTCTGCCACTGGTGGAAAAATCCTATGTTGATGCAAAGAACCAAATGGCTCAAGTGGCTCCAGCCGTTCCACTTTTCCATATTTTGACGTGACAAGCGAGATGTTAGGGCATCGACCCCTATCAAACACAGCTGGAGTATGCACAGCTGCATGTAAACGGGAATATTTATTTTCATTAGCCATGTGAACAGCTGAGTAGGAATATTGACTTTTTCGGGAATAAGGGCTAATAAAGATGTATTGCATATGGGTGCATTATCTACATTTAGTTAGTTAAACTGTGGTTAACTTGGGCTTTGGTGTGTTTCACGCCCTTTATTTCACCTCTCGTTGACAGTTCAGGCAGCTGAATGCCACCCAGACTGGCTGTATGTTACTGGTTTACTCATGAATTAGTACTTGGACACATCTAACCACATGTGTCCAATTAGAGTTCCAGTAAACTGAATTGGCACACACATCCTACATAATTTGGGTTGCTGAAATGCAGCCTATGGGTGTCCTATGATGTCTAATTACATTGTAAGACACGAGTAATTGCAATAATAAGTAATGTGTTTAGATTATGCAGAAGTCAGTCCAGATGTAAAACATCTGTTTTGATCCTGCAGCGGTGCTTTTCTTACTTTACATGGTATTGTGAGAGCTGCTGTCAAGTTAGTTCATATCTCATGTAAATTTCAGGCTGTAAGACTACATGCATGTGCTAATAGCTACATCTCTTTTCTGCCTACCGTACATATTGTAAATTCAAAGTGAAATGAATTGCATTGTCTCATGTAAAGCAGGGAGTTCTTTTGGCATGTTGGCAGGATGGAGTCACACAGTAGCATTATTGTTCTGTATAATAGCCGTGAGGCGGTTAAAAGAGATGAGGCCTTACCAAGTCAGCATGCTGTCAGTGAATTCTTGCTTTACATGTCTTGTAGGAACCAACATGTGGAGCGTATAGATGGGAAAATGCCACCTGCCCAGCCAAGTAAAAACATCAGGGAGAAGAAAGAATGATCCCCATGATCAACAAGAAGGCTGCTACAGCAAGGAAACAAGAAGACAGCAGTCTAGACTAACATTTAGGGATTCAGCATCAGGAAAGTGAGGGAGAGTAATGATATCAAACTAGAGATAATCCGTACAGACAAGCGTCTGACCTGAGCTAAGGTTCTGCAACAACACAGGTATATCTTTCAGCTCATCTTACACAAACTATATGTGTTTTTGTTTCTAATCTTTGCTAAGTCAGAGCATCTAATTAAAGCTTTAATTATACCCAAGATGAGCAGTACCCTTCTGGTGCCAAATATGGGCACCGACCTTCAATTGCAGAGGTCAGATTTTGATGTACCGAAAAGAAAATTGGAATGAAGCATCAAACAGCCCCGGAGATAAAGTTACAGACAAATCTGGCAGGTTAAGCGACACCTTTGCAAACGTTAATGAGTTTATTCTGCTGCAATGCGCAAACTGATGTCATTATAAATTCTTGCAGCGGAATCTGTCTAATACTTTGGTGGGTTTGTGACATGGCTTAAAGGGATTGAGTTCATGAGATGTAATCCAAGTTCAGACCGAGATGCTTTCTAGTCTTTTAACCTTTCATTGAGTGCTCAGCATTCCCTGACCTTCAAATTCGTACCTGTGCAAAGTATTCGGCGCTTCAAAGGCTCAGATGTGGAATAATGTTGCTTTAAATATGCGCAGTAGATGACAGGGTCCTGTTTGGTTTAGGAAATAGATTGGGTGAGCCTGCAGAGTTTATATGAAAAGATCAATACAGTCAGCCACATTTACTCCCTTATCAATCAGCTTAACTAAGAACAGACACTACTTGTCTAAAGACTTCATAAATTTGTGAATAAATCAAATTGTATTTTTGTCGTCAAGATCCAGCCACTGATCATCACAAGCCATAACATATAAACCTGACACACTGAAATGAAGCCCATGCAGCTGGTTAGCTGGACTACGAAAATGGTTTTTGATGATGGATCAGTAAACAGTTCATGTGGTTAGTATTCTTCAGAAAATTATACCAACTATTTGGAATATTTCAGTCATGCGAGGTGAGGATATTTCTTCATTATATCAAACTCCATTTTTGATACTGTTTATGGCCGACATTTTAATTTTTAGCAATAGATATTTAAAGTATATGCATGTTGTAATTGCCTCTCTGTATAGTTTTCATAGCTCATGAAGTCTGCCTTTCCCGCCTGAAATTCCAATAGCCTACTCTTAAAAGGTATTCACAGGAAAGTTGTATTTGCTAATGCACTCTGAACAACTCCTTCTAATGATGCTGCTACACATTAAAGTTGAACTGGTATTAAAATGATTTCTTTCTTAGAAGAAATGTGCATATAGATCCTTTGTGTGTTGATTTGGTCAAAGTTATATTTACTTAAAAGAAGAAATTTTGATTTCTTCAATTTTTCTGCAGTGACAGAAAACACCAATGTTTGAATGTCTATACTGTAGTTTGATTGGTGCAATATCTGTGTGGGCTGGCACTAAAAATTGTTCTTAATCTCAATTGGTAGCTGGGAGGTTAACATTTTTAGCCATTGCTTAGTCCCATCTGTGGTTTTGAGAACACCCTATGTTACTGAGTCAAATCACTACACAGATTAACGTGTACGGAGTGCTAAGCGCACAGGACTATTTTACTTTCAGCTACAACAGATTGGTCATTTTCCATTACCACATCTGGACCCATTAAAGAGAGACAGCTAATGCCAGTTAGACAAGCTTGACAATAGCACTCAACAGGTGCTGAAATACCAGGAACAAAATGTAACGCCTAGTGCAAATCAGTGCTAATGTTAACTAGCTATGCTAGCTTCCACTCGGAAAGTGGTAGCTGGTTAGCATCCAGTGAGCCGTAAGGGTGGCTTTTATTGCCAAGCAGCCACAAGAAATGCAATGTATTTGTCACCAAGGTTAGCGATACTCTGTTAGCGGTGCTATTGTTCACTAAAAATAGGTCCACATAAGAAGAAGTGTTATATGCTATATAACGATTATACGGTTTTTGTCAGTGGATACACCTAAAATACGGGGCAGGATTGGTACAAGAAGTCTGTGTTAAACGACAGACTCTTATTGCAGTTTGAGTGAACCAGCCTGCCTCCAAAGTAGAACCTCGAGATGTGTTTGCTGCCCCCAGTGGTCCATACACGTGTCACTTCAAGCTGAACTCTGGGACCGGTATGATTACACACACTTGTAACCACAGGTGTCGCAAAATTAAGCAGGAGACACAAATTACCTCACAGAATTTCACTCGTTTCCCTATTAAAGAAAAGAAAAAGAAGCATGCACCAAGATGCTATTAAGTTGGGAAGTGTTTACGCTGCCTTAAATCTCCCAGAATGGATTTATCTTTTTAATCTACAATATTTCTCTCTTTAAAATGTGTCTGTTATCCCTTGCAGTGACTTAGAATTAAACACACAGTGAGGCTGCTTTAACAGTGACTAAAAGCATATTTGGCATAATGATTAAGTGGCTATGACTCTGCTTTTTTCTTAACGTGAGAATAGATCAATATCATGATATTGGCTTTCCACTCTAATGCACTTGTACTTGTGATTGTAAGTGTTTAAAATTTGTATGTCATAGGAATGTGCCCAAGCATCTGGCCACAGTTAAATGGGCTACATTGATGACTATCACATATGCTGCAAATACATATACAACGTTTACAATAGGATAGAGTTTTTATTGAATAGGTTTTAATTGGATAGTTTAGACCCTGATCTCACTAATTAGATTTAGAGTTTCTATGAAAAGACAGTGACAAGCTATTATTTTCTATAACTTTTGTTATTTGTCTCTGACTTGGCAGAACATTGCTTACCGTGCCTGATTAGACTTTGGGTGTTGTAATGCAACCTTTGCTGAAGAATGTAATGATCTCACACATCAAGCAGATGTTCTCAATCAATATTTGTTGATGTGAAAGCCCATTAGTTTGCTAATTACATTTGCATAAACATTTCACCATTTCATATTTACTATGCTAAATTGGTTTTCATACAGAGTTTACGTACAGTGGCCCTCAAGTGCTTACACATGTTTGGTGTAAGTACTGTTTGGCATAAGCAACAATGTATACACACACATATACAGCCAATCACGTACTGTATGTGTGCGTATTCGTGGCCACACACACATACGCAAACAAAATATCACAGCATCCCGCGCTAAACAGCTTGCATTCCACACCAATGACTTGTTCAGAGTAAACAAACATTTATCTGCTTCTTTGGCAAACCAAGAGTGTGTTGGTGCTGTTTGTTTGGTGAACACCCCACCCTGATATAAACAAGCTATTGAACTTTGTTTAATGAAAGGTATGATTTGGACATGTTAGGAGGATTTTTCTGCTTGTAGCCCTGTGTAGCCACAGTTTAGAGCATCTAAATTGCTGTGGTTTTGGCTTGTTGTCACAGGGAGATCCAGATAATTAACTAATTGCTGAGGCTGGCAGTAAAGGGCTTGATGCAATGAAAGCACCCTCTGGCGGCCATATTGGATGTCCTCAGATCTTGGTTCACAACGGCTGCGGTGTATCTAAACATACCAATATGTTTTCATCATAACAGAGAAGCTGCGTCGGTGCACTTATTGATTGGGAACTAACAATTTAACGAAATTAATCTGATCCATTTTTAGCCCTGTAAGTAATTGCACATGAGACAGTAAGAATGTCAGTTGCTCTATTATTATGATAATATTATTTGAGGCGTATTATTTACACTAAATAATGTAGTTAGCCAACTAACCAGTCAGTTAAAAGGTACTCCAGAGACAACGTCTTCTTTATTCCACGCATTCTTCTTTCTTTGCCCACAATGGAACAGCTAACAGGTCGGTCGGAGATTCGGGTGTATCATGCCAGTGATGGCTGCTGTAGCTTCAAGCCTTTTTTCACACAGTACTCCTTAAGACCTGTAAACTGACTTTGATGTCCAGGTGTCCAGGAACATGAGTCCAAAGGGAGGATAGCCTCTGCGTCTACTGCTGGACGTGTACGCAGGCAGCTCTTTGCTAACAAATGTTTGCTAACTCTTTAGCCATAACTACAGCCATGGCCAAAAGTTTTGAGAATGACACAAATATTAATTTTCACAAAGTCTGCTGCCTCAGTTTTTATGATGGCAATTTGCATATACTCCAGAATGTCATGAAGAGTGATCAGATCCCTCTTTGCCATGAAAATGAACTTAATCCCAAAAAAAACATTTCCACTGCATTTCAGCCCTGCCACAAAAGGACCAGCTGACATCATGTCAGTGATACTCTCGTTAACACAGGTGAGAGTGTTGACGAGGACAAGGCTGGAGATCAGTCTGTCATGCTGATTGAGTTAGAATAATAGACTGGAAGCTTTAAAAGGAGGGTGGTGCTTGAAATCATTGTTCTTCCTCTGTTAACCATGATTACCTGCAAGGAAACACGTGCAGTCATCATTGCTTTGCACAAAAAGGGCTTCACAGGCAAGGATATTGTTGCTAGTAAGATTGCACCTAAATCAACCATTAATCGAATCATCAAGAACTTCAAGGAGAGAGGTTCAATTGTTGTGAAGAAGGCTTCAGGGCGCCCAAGAAAGTCCAGCAAGCGCCAGGACCGTCTCCTAAAGTTGATTCAGCTGCGGGATCGGGGCACCACCAGTGCAGAGCTTGCTCAGGAATGGCAGCAGGCAGGTGTGAGTGCATCTGCACGCACAGTGAGGCGAAGACTTTTGGAGGATGGCCTGGTGTCAAGAAGGGCAGCAAAGAAGCCACTTCTCTCCAGGAAAAACATCAGAGACAGACTGATATTCTGCAAAAGGTACAGGGATTGGACTGCTGAGGACTGGGGAAAAGTCATTTTCTCTGATGAATCCCCTTTCCGATTGTTTGGGGCATCTGGACAAAAGCTTGTCCGGAGAGGAAAAGGTGAGCGCTACCATCATTCCTGTGTCATGCCAACAGTAAAGCATCCTGAGACCATTCATGTGTGGGGTTGCTTCTCAGCCAAGGGAGTGGGCTCACTCACAATTTTGCCTAAGAACACAGCCATGAATAAAGAATGGTACCAAAACATCCTCCGAGAGCANGGATCATCAAGAACTTCAAGGAGAGAGGTTCAATTGTTGTGAAGAAGGCTTCAGGGCGCCCAAGAAAGTCCAGCAAGCGCCAGGACCGTCTCCTAAAGTTGATTCAGCTGCGGGATCGGGGCACCACCAGTGCAGAGCTTGCTCAGGAATGGCAGCAGGCAGGTGTGAGTGCATCTGCACGCACAGTGAGGCGAAGACTTTTGGAGGATGGCCTGGTGTCAAGAAGGGCAGCAAAGAAGCCACTTCTCTCCAGGAAAAACATCAGGGACAGACTGATATTCTGCAAAAGGTACAGGGATTGGACTGCTGAGGACTGGGGTAAAGTCATTTTCTCTGATGAATCCCCTTAACGATTGTTTGGGGCATCTGGACAAAAGCTTGTCCGGAGAGGAAAAGGTGAGCGCTACCATCATTCCTGTGTCATGCCAACAGTAAAGCATCCTGAGACCCTTCACGTGTGGGGTTGCTTCTCAGCCAAGGGAGTGGGCTCACTCACAATTTTGCCTAGGAACACAGCCATGAATAAAGAACGGTACCAAAACATCCTCCGAGAGCAACTTCTCCCAACCCTCCAAGAACAGTTTGGTGACTAACAATGCCTTTTCCAGCATGATGGAGCACCTTGCCATAAGGCAAAAGTTATAACTAAGTGGCTCGGGGAACAAAACATCGACATTTTGGGTCCATGGCCAGGAAACTCCCCAGACCTTAATCCCATTGAGAACTTGTGGGCAATCCTCAAGAGGTGGGTGGAGAAACAAAAACCCACAAATTCTAACAAACTCCAAGCAGTGATTATGCAAGAATGGGCTGCCATCAGTCAGTATGTGGCCCAGAAGTTGATGGACAGCATGCCAAGGTGAATTGCAGAGGTCTTGAAAAAGAAGGGCCAACACTGCAAATATTGACTCTTTGCATAAACTTAATGTAATTGTCAATAAAAGCCTTTGACGCTTGTAATTATACTTCAGTATACCATAGTAACATCTGACAAAAAGGTCTAAAAACACTGAAGCAGCAAACTTTGTGAAAACCAATACTTGTGTCATTCTCAAAACTGTTGGCCATGGCTGTATGTGTATTCTGACCTTTATGCACCAAAATACCAAAGCAAATCCTTGTATGTTGAAAACCTAACTTGGCAATAAACCTGATTCTGATATTGGGTAATTACAGCACCAGCAGACAGCATATACATTCAAACAGAAAACAAATGGTGAAATTGTTGGGGCCTGTAATAATTACAGTACTCCAACACGGTGATACTTGTGTCACGGTTAAACAAATAAACATTCCTTATGGCCACATAGCTCCAAATAAGAGCAAACAACTTAAAATGCAATTGTACAAATCAAACACAGAAACACCTTGAAAGAATGTCCATTTGAACTCATAATTTAACAATGAATTAATCTGACCATTTTTGGTCAGTCTCTTTGCTTTCTATGCATACATGGCATATGTCAACAGTCGATATCTCTGAAAATGTTTAATTCAAAATAATATCAGAATATATGTCAAGATAGTCGTAGGACTAGAGGCAGCAATCTAACTTACAAATTATATGCCTATGATTCTTAGCACTGTGACTTTTATTCAGCAGCGTACTGTGCTTCCTGCCTGCCTGCACTAGATGGCGCATTTGCTCTTTTCTTTTCACCTCTTCTTGGTCTTTTATACTGTATGTCACTGTGTTGACTCTGTGAACAGTTGAGATGGTTCAATAACACAAGATGCTTTGGTTCTGGGGTCGTTTTAAGGACACAATACTCTCCTAAAGATAAAAATAATTTTTATGGGCTTCTCCTTTGAAGACACAGTAAAGGGACTACAAATGATGTATGTGGCTGAGTGTGTTGGGTTGTCGTTGTCCATAATGTTTTGGGATTATAGTATTTTATTCTTTCTTTTCCTCCCTATGTGTGTCTTTTTGGTTTAAAAATATTTTTTATCTATGCTACTGAAACATAGTCGTGGTAAACACACCAGAAGTGCTGTTTATGGTACAAACTTCGTAATTAACTTAATTGCTATCAGGTGGTGGATGGCTTTTTAAGTGCATGTTTTGTATACATAAAGAAAATATCCTTGAAAAATCCAATTGTTCGCCAAAACATCATAATAAATCATTAGAGTGTGGTGTGCAGTTTTATGGTTTATTCTAGCTGCTGTCAAGCTGCTGTCTCCCCGAAAAATATAAACGGACTTGATTTGATGTTGTTACTTATTTTATGTAGACTTATATTTGTGTGTGTGTGTGTAAAACAGCCACACTTATGAAAGAAATTATGTTAACACTTTCTGTACTAACCCATAGTCTTATTTATATTTAGATACTTTTGTAGTCCATCACACAGAGGTTTGGATCTTTTGGGATGATTATCAAAGGCCAGAATTTAAATGAGGGCTAATTTGAATAGTTTTTAAATGGTAACCACATGGAGACTCCTGGCAGGTGTGATGAATACTTACATCACTGCATGAACTTTTATTTACATGTGAAGGCCATGATGCCGAGTTGTGACAGATCAAACATCGTCTCTGTTGGAGGCAGTCTAAGTGTCCCCTGGAAGGTTCCTAATGTGGGACAGTACAGATTACAGGGACGGCACAATGAATAACACCAATTATGGGGACATCAGCTATTATCACAGGGATGTCACAAGAGATGGCACACCCAGTTACAGTGACAATTACAGTACAATTGACTAGACTACTTAGGTACTTAGGGTCCACAAGAGGTGGCAACCTGTTATTTACTGGGATCCAGAAAGTCAAGACACCTTCATTTAAAGGGAAAGCACAAATTATGTAGACAGCGATTTACGTAAAGTGATTTAGTCAGCAGTTTTATTCCATTTTGACTGATAAACATGGAGAGTTGTCATTCTTGTTGACGGAGAAACAACTTGGGACAAACATTTTTAAATAATGTTCGGGGCTGCAGGTCAAACACTCATGAAGCTTTTTTCATGCTTTATGTGCAGACATGAACGATCTCTGTTGATGTGCTTGATTTGTTTTAATACAGTATATGACAATGTCTGTAGTTTCCTGTATAGATTCTTTGAGGCTCCTTCTTTGCTCAACATGACAAAATGTCAGCTCTCTAACTGCAGGGGTCAACATTTTGAGAATTAAAAATGGGATGATGGTGCAGAAGAGGTTAAGAAACACTGCAATTAAAGGTTTACAAAACATTTATTAGAAAGTTTGGGGAAACACAAGTTGGAACCAAAAAAGAGAGGAACAGTGAAACACCAGAGGCCACACAGTCTTGTGGAAGGAAAAACTAAGGAAATGCTCTGAGAGAACATAAAATGTGCTTTCTCTCTTTGATTTAGACTTTTGGCATATTAGGCAAATAAACCCTTTTCAGCAGACCAGCATCTCACACTGCAGTGATTGTGGCAGACTGCCTGACAGCAGACAGTAGGGAACCACAAGAGAGCAGCGGAGCCTTTATCTTCCTTCATGAGCTGCAGCAGCAAGTTTTCCCACTTTGTGTGACTTGAGAGCTCATCAGAAAAGTTTGTCAGGTGAATACAAACCAATCGTACAGATAAAAATACCAGATAGGATAAAATATACTGCTGCCCAGTGTGTTGAAAATAATTGCCGTAAGTAGTGACATACACAAGTTCGGAAGCACAAGATTATCCATTTTTACAAGCAATTCATCCATTATTGTTTGCCTTGGAAGAGATTCAAAAGCTATGCAAGATCTCACATAAAATACACACTATATAATGTAATAAAATAAGTGAGCTTGTTTGGGGTGTCTAATAGAAAAACATAACTTCATCTGTTGTAGCAAATGTTTTTGAGATGATACATACATTCAAGTTGGCTCCAAAACACACTCACAGTAACAAGCTTTGACATACCATGTGAATGTGCACATTTTGCTAACGTGCTAACATGTGTGCAAACTATTTGCCTAGAGGGAGCCACGGGGACTCAACCAGACAGCCTGGCACACCAAAACAATGAGCAGAGATCATCTGGAAGCAGCACGGAGCAGCAGAGCCGTCAGTGGGGTTGACAGTAATAGTAACACTTTCACTTTAATCTCAATGTGTGGCCATTTTGTAACTTTTATTTTATATCTATCCACAATATGTAAGCTGCTTTTCACACTGGCTATCTGATAATCAAGTTGTGTAATTTAAACAAAATACACCTTATTTCCACTGACAGACAGTTTAAGCAAGTGCTGTAGCATCTGGCAGCTGCAAGTACAGTATAAACCACAGTCTGTCATTGTTAACTGTACAGATCCACTGCTGCGACAGAGTGTTGGGTACCTTGCTCTACAGCATCTTAATGGCAGTTGTTGTGTCTCAGCCACTTTCTCTGCCAGGCGGTCCAGGAATTTGAACCACTGACCCTCTGGTCATGAGGTCACTTCTGCAACCATTTGGCTACTGTCCTCCACAAATGTTTATATTCAGTGCTCATGTTTGTCCTCTATGTCCTGCTGAAGTATTCTTTTGCATTGTGAACCCCAAAAAAAGTTGCTATTGAGTTTATAATAACAAAGTATAACTGCAAATGTAGTGTGTATTTCTAAGTCTGCCATCAATTTGACAAAAGTGAATGGTTTGGGGTTCTTAACGCTGATGTGTTTGTCTGTCTGCTGTGTTATCTGCCATTAGTGGGTGACTCAACATCCCAAATCGTCTACACACACACTCTCTGCAGTGTGAGTGATATATTTATCTTCAGAGGAAAGGAGGATGGTGAACAGAGCAAGATCCACGGCCTAAAAACAGACACTAGGCAGGTAGTCCTAGATAAATCTGTGAGTGAGTGTGTCAGTGTTAAGTATTTGAGAAGAGGCCCAGCATGGTGAGCCAGCTCGTGAGCCAGATAATGTAGATCAGATCAGACCAGAATCGTTGATTGGATAGTTCAATAGACAAACTTGAGACATTTGGAACCAGTGCTGCTCTCATGGTTGCCGAGGTTCTGCGTCGTCAAGGAAACACAGTCATTTTATCATTCTTGTCTAGACCTGATAATCTATAGACCTTAATATCTGGTGAGAAAGAGAGACATTTTCCAACCCGAGTCATCCTCTGGTATCTGAGCGTCTGTGTCTTTGTGTGTGTGTTGTTGCAGAGCAGCTCTTTCCCAGACCAGTGATAAGTGTCACCTCTGTGGGGGCTTTGACACCTGGGCTGGTGTAAAGGTGGTGGGGGGACAGGGGGCGTGAGAAGTCTGGGGTTCACACCTCATTGACGTAGGAGATGATCCTGTAACTAACCCCCTAATACACACACACGCACACAGAAACAAAAACACACACTCATATTAGAAATCCATGGTGCATATTAAAGCAACATACTGCTGGCTTTGCAAGTTTTAGCCCATTAATGTAAACTTCACAACTGCCAACCATTTTCCAGAGCACACAATAGGTAATACATTGCAGAAAACCTTAAACCCATTTTATTTGATTTAACTTTCATTGTATTTACATAGAAATAGAAATGCAGTGACTGTTTTCTTGGTGAAGCATTCATGGAAACAAGAACTATGTTGTCAACAAGTGAAACCTGGAGGACAAACAAAAACAAACATTGATCATGTTTTATGTGTGTTGTTCTTTTCAAGAATAGCGTAAATTCGATCCTTTCTTGCATTAAAAAGACAGTACACTCACCTATCTTGGATGTCAGAGTCCTTAAATGCACCGGCAAAGAGAAGAAAACAGTCCTGCTTGCAACTGCATCACCATGCCATGATAATGCAACTTTTACAAATAAATAAATAAAATGAATAAACGGGACAAAATACTCTTTGTGATGGATCATGTGATGCAGGTTTCAAATATCTTCAGGTTGATTTTTGTACTGAGTGAACTGAATGGAAACTAATGTCTGCCTAGTGGGTAGGAAATCAGTCTGAAACTTATAGTATGCTTTGGAAAATGTTTGGCACTCATGCAAATTATTCATAGCTAATGGGCTAAAACACTAAAAACCACAGGAATGATCCTCTCACTGTCATGACAGCCATTATTTTGTCAAACTGGATTCCTGCTGTGGAAATGTGACCTTTTCTCACAAACATGTTCAATGGATATTTTACAGTGATGTAAAAAATGTGCCCTTGTTTTCAATGGAGTGGTTTATTGTTGTATTGTTTCACTGCTGTTTGAGACATCTTTCCAGTCCAATGAGGAAACTTTCTGTGCACACACACATGCCCACTGATAGCTAACAGCAGCATCATAAGAGTAGGATATGCCACTGTGGGCACCAGTTTAGAGGAGTTGGTGTGTAAAGTTTTCTAAAGCTAAACGCACACTGGACAGTGTTTTGTTGTGGGACATCCCACATTATTATAGCCATAAGTGACAGGTGGCTTGTTCAAACGCTGACACTACTAAATATTAGACATGTATGATAATGATGTGGACATCTTGAAAGAGGTCAAAGGCTCAGGAGGCCAGTTAAACTGCCAACAGTCTCACAGCAGACTAATGATAAGGCTCCATACTGCCAGTCTGCCTTGTAAACTCTCTCGCTGCCTCCCTCTCACACAGCAACACACACACATGCACACACACATGCACACACACACACACACACATCCTGTTCCTTTTAACAGACACATGCTAAAGAGCGACCGGGACTCATTTGTACTATTTAAGGCTTCTGTGAGAGGTCTGTCTTCCTTTCTTGTGCCTTGCTCAGCATCTTCCTCATCTTCTGGGTGTGAGCATAGTGTGCCGTTTTCCCTCTCTCGTTAACTCTAGATCGCTTCATCTCTTTCACACTCTTTCTCTCTTGCACACATGCATAGTCACACAGATATGGTAGAGACACAGGCTATGCTATGCTAAGGTGGAAACATCTGAAAATGTTGTTAGTAACATGTGAAAATGACTTGCACACACACTAGTATTTTCAGGTTGTGTTTGAAAAGTTTGCCATCCACACCAAAACATCTGAACAACAGGAAAACAGCAGAATCTCGTCATCTTCCTCCTCTTTCCGTTGGCAAACAACAAAAGCGTTTGTCACAGCCTGCATCTGTTAATGGATTGGTCAGAAACAGCTCTGCTACTTTTCTGTGGGTCTGCTGCTGTTTATTTTGAGAGATCCACTTTTTCTGTGTGAAAAACACCAGCTAAATGTGGACTGAAGACCAAAATGATGCATTTTCAAAATCGCCAGCTTGGTTGGACACAGCCACAAAGGATAACTGTGTGACAGCAGGGTGGTCAAGTGTGTGTGTGTGTATGTGTGTGTGTGTGTGTGTGTGTGTGTGTGTTTGTCAGTCCCATGTTAAAGGGAAGTGTCTGTGCTTATCAAAGAGCAGGATGAGGTGGCATGTACCTGCTGAAGAGCTATCAGCTTTTTTACTGTGCTGTTTCCCCCAACCACACAGAGACCGTGTGTGTGTGTGGTGTGTTTGTGCGTGTGTGTTGGGGGCAGTTTTCAGACCCTGCAGAAATATTTTTCCAAATTAAAAAATGTGTTTGAAAATGATGGGTTTGCAACCAATAAGAGCCTCTTTTGTTGTCTTTGTCCACAGGTTTCCAACAGAACTTTAAATCTCACACCATCACCTGTAAATAGTCTGTGGTTTCTTGGGGCTGGGTACCTGTATTTTTGTTTTTCTTCCATCAAAATATACAAGTTTTAGTATATCTCCATGTTTGTATGTTCCAAGTAGTGTCTGCTCCCAGCATGGCTGGAAGCCCCTTCACCTGGCATGGATGCCATTATATAAACCTGGAGTCACCTACAATAAAGTGTTGTAGTACTGCTCATGGTGTACTAAGTATTCAGTCTAAAGTTTAATTAGATCAGTGTGATAACTCTTTGACACACAATGCTGTCTTCCCCAAAGGTACCCTTGTGTCCAGTTGGAAAAAGATGACCAGGCAACACCTGGGGTGCACCACCAGTGAAATGTAGATCCCTCTTTCTCATTTGTTTTTCACTGTGATCAAAGAGTTTCCAGTCAGGCATTTACAGCCATGACTGTGATTTACACAGAGGAAGACGCCACCGTGGTGTGACAGACTTTAAGAGGTCAGTTAAACTGCTGCTTCTCCATTTCTTTCTCTCCGACAGTGATGTATTTTCGATCATGCACATTTTGCTTCATTGTGTTCACTTCACAACACAGCTAGCTTGATTTTCTTCCACGTGGACAGACTGAGAACAGAAATTAGACAGCACTGTTATCAGATAATGGATTTTAAACTTTCTTTGAAAACACATGTACATAAAAAAACAGACAGGAGAGTTGTACAGGCAGCTAAATCAAGAGAACGATGGTATCACATCTAAATCTGTGTGTGTGTTATAGATTGTATTAGGCCTTAGGATTGTGTGCACGCCTTTTTCTGAGTCATTCCTGTTGTGTAGAAAACCACCCGTTGCTCACAAACAGGATGGAAACTGGTCATGTGCTGTATATATTGTAGTTGCAAAGACTGTATGAGTTAAAAATAAATGATTACCAGCAGACAGTCCTTTGTCACCTGTTGAAGAAGAAGTGTAACTGTGGGCAAGCTGCAGATCAAAGCAGATTTCTGAACTAATCGTCTCACAGGAGGATGAGTGGCCCTGCATTGAGCTCTGGGATTTCCCTGTTATCCTGACCTTTGACCATGACTCTCTATCCCCACCTCCCAAACCTGCCTGCTTGTTAACCTGGTCGTCATGCGTGTGACCCATCAGCACTTCAGAGGAAGTCCCCACACAAAATCATCTGTAGAGGGTTAAACCGTTACAGAGAGAAGTGAGAGTGAGAGAGAGGTAGAACGATGTGAATGAGAGGGAGCGAGAGAAAGGAAGAAAGAGATGCACAGAGTCAAAGTGTCATGATTCATGCATTAACACAGGAATGCCATTGAGAAGTGGAACAGGCAGCGAAACAGAATCCATGTGTGCTGTTGTTCCTCTGATGTTGTAGGGCTCAGAAAAATAAAAATGAATATCCAAATTCCAGTACATCAACAATACTACTAATACTAATAAAGGTTTAATACATACCCTAACCTTTTCTGTGCCCCCTGTCACACACACAAAGTCATGTGATCCATTGTTTATATATAAATTTTGATTATAGCAGCCCATTCTTCAATAAATACTCTTCCTTTTTCCTGCTAATACTCACTGCTATACTGTTACTGTAAGTACTGTAAATGTTAAATTCAGGACCTGATATTTGATATTAAGTTACAAATTTGAGTTATTTTTCCACTTTTTTTCTTGTGGATTACAGTTGTGGGAGCAAAAACCCACAGACATCTTTGTAGATGACTGTCTCACAGTAAGAGGCAAAACAATGGGTGTTTTTTCTTTAATCATTAGGATGAACACAAAATATCTGCAGATGGAAGCAGTCACTGTGTCAACACACACTGCACGCACAGTGTTGTGTTTGTTATTACCTTAATTTATGTGCAAAAAGTGTTATGAGTTGTAAGAGCTCCATCTCCCTCATGTCCTTGTGTACAAAGTGCCTTAAGCTGTGGCTCAGGCATTTTATAAAAACAAAGTAAACACAGGTAGACCTGCTGACCTAAAATTAAGTATGTGTAAAGAATTACACACGCAGAATTACTGCACGGTGTGTGTGTGTGTGTGTGTGTGCAGGGTTTGAATGTTATAACACGTGTGTCCAAGACCTCATGGGTTTTTGTGGACGTCCAACCAACAATATACTAACAGACGGACAGGTACACATAGACAAACATCACTTTCTTAACCCAGCGGAGAATAAATGATCTAAACCTCTTTGCTCTAAGCAGAACTAAAGACTTATATTTATAGTTGTAGGGAAGAAGGACAGATGTCTCTGCACAGTTGTCAGGACTGTGCAACTGCACTAAATTCCACAAAATCCCACACAGAACTGCTTAATAGAGACAAAAGAGAAAAAAGTAAAAAGAAGATTAAAAAAGAGAGAAAGTGGTGAGACTGACTCAGACAAGAGAAAACAAAACAAAAGAAAAAATGAGAAAAAGAAAGAAATAAACAACAAAGTCTGTTTGCAGCTAAAACACTCACGAACACGCACAACCAGATGTGCTACACGACTATAGTTTGCATGCTCACATGCAGAATGCAGAGAGACGTCTTGATGAACCATAACTAGTTGACAGTACTGTGGTCAGTGATGCTGTGTTTGCTGAATATTTTCTATGATTCAATTGTTGTTCCACAATATTATACCCCCCCCATACACAGAGATATATTGTGTTCATCATCATCATCATCATCTGTCAACCAAGAAACAAAAAGCAGAAGCTTTAGAATCAGACCTGTGGGACAAAAATGAATCTGGTGCTTCTGGTGAGGGTCCTGAGGATGAGCGTGGCGCAAAGTAACTGTACTATACCACACAGGAAAATATAAAGACTATACTGAAGAGTAAGACACTGATGCTGACCACCGACGGATGGACATCGCTGGCCACACATGCCTGTGCAACAGTGATCACTGTATCTCAGACTCACGCATTACCCATATATGGGTATGGGTTGCGTTCAAATTAGGCTAATTAAAACAAATTTTGTGTTAGTTTGAATTTGTTCAAACTCCACTTTTTGAAAAAAAGACATTAAAACGTCTCCCCAAGTGATGTCACTTGAGTCAGCATTGTTTGGGGCTGAAGACTACAAGTCTGAAAATGAAAAAAATCTGGTGGTGTGGAGTGAGCATATCAGACCTCTGTAGCCCGCTGCTCATCTCTGCATGAGGCTAGCAGCTCGAGGCTACATTAGCAGCTGCCAGCATAACACACTCGAATCTCAGACCAAATTGTCAGCGGTCGAGTTGCATTGTGGGTAATGTAGGTGGTAGGTTTTAACAAGGAAGAGGAATGCGTGGAAAATAAAAGACGTTATCCCTGGTTTGCTGACTTGATTTTGATATCTTTTGTTTTAAACTGTCCATCGTGAGTGCAATGCTAAATCGGTAACAAAGTACTATTTTAACTGCATAGCTAGACACAAGTTGAAGTGATAAAATATGTTTTTTTGGTACCACTTTCTACTAAGGCACCTTTTATAAAGAGCTTGTCATTTGTAAAAATAAATAAATGGATACATACTGTGGAGCTAAAATCAGCCTTGTCTTTTGTGAATTATCCTCCTACTGCAACTGATTTTCTGGTGATCGCACACGATGTTTGTACAAGCTGAGTTAAACCAGTTTCACACACACACAAACACACACACACACAATCACATCCAAATGCATATACTGAAGGAATGTGAGCAACTGGAGGCTTTACTGCTGCCTTCTACAGGTCTCCTTCATCCACTAACACACACTCACATACAGTCACATACCCACAAAACAGGCGCACAACTGTCAAACAGACTGACTAAAACACGCAGGCATTGAACATCCATCCATCCATCCACTATCTATAGCGCTTATCCTCAGAGGGTCGAGGGGGGGCTGGAGCCTATGCCAGCTGACACTGGGCGAGAGGTGGGGTACACCCTGGACTGGTCGGCAGTCAATCACAGGGCTGACACATAGAGACAGACAAATATTCACACTCACAGTCACACCTACGGGCAATGTAGAATCATTAATTAACCTGCATGTCTTTGGATGGTGGGAGGAAGCCGGAGTACCCGGAGAAAACCCACGCGGACACGGGCAGAACATGCAAACTCCACGCAGAAAGGCCCCAGCCGACCGGTGGGGTCGAACCGAGAACCCTCTTGCTGTGAGGCATTGAACATGTCTTTTGAATTTTAAACATCTTTTTGTTTTTCTCTGTTGTTGACGGGTGAAACAAGACTGTAAGTCTCATAAATCAGGAAACAATTGTCTCTTGTCTTGTGGGATGAGCAATATATGGCATGGCTCTTCTCAAGGACAACCAATCAGCATTAACACTAATAACAACAAAAGTATAACTTGTGGAACATGTAACAGTATATTTAAGGCATGTCTGATAGTGGAGACAGTGGTGAGAGACCAACAAAATGGGAAAGAATTTAGGTGGTTGACATTAAACCAAGATCATAATTTGGGCTCAAATACAAAACACCACAACATGGAATGAGTCTCAGCTGCCAAACAACCAGGATGCTCCCAGTTAGTCCCATACTGTTGTATTAGAGGGGGATTCCTGTGTGTGTGTGTGTTTTTTTAATGCTACCCAGAAACTGTTTGTTACCTTAAAATGTCTTCTGTCTTTACACACACAGTTTCTATACTTGTATATATGTCTGTAAAACATCTCCAGACAGCATTAAAAATGACTTAAGCTGGGGCGACAGTATTTTTCTGGCATCACTGGGCAAAAATTTCATAATAACTTTCAGCATATTGTAATTCAAGTGGTCTGAGAGAAAACTTCTACTTCTGCACCTCCTCTTGGCCCTGTTTTCAGACTTTAGAAAATCTAGCCCGTGACGGGAGACTTTGGCCAATCACAGGTCATTTCAGAGAGAAGTTGTTCCTATTGGTTGTTCTACAAATGCAGATGCGCGTGCACGTCCTTTCGGATGGTGAAAGCCTGATTCAATGGCAGAAAATTCTGCAATTTGTGGTAGGTTTGAACAGGTTTTGCCTGCTGCAGCTTTAAAGACATGTTCGAAGTGAGCCTGTAACTTCAAACTATCCCACCATGATCATCTTGATATATTAAACATGAACTGTGCCCATCATCTTATGTTCATCTACTGAGCTAATGTATGTAACATCCATCCATCCATTTACCATGTGGTCTTACTATCCAGATCTGGGTCGCAGTGGCAGCAGGCTAAGGTAGCCCAGATGGCCTTCTCTTTAGCCACATTCTGCAGCTCTTTGTAAAACGTGCAGAGGAGTTCCCAGGCCAGATGGGATATGTAATTCCTCCAACATGTTCTGGGTCAGCCTCTTCTTTCACATGCACAGAATACCTTCACATAGAGGCATCCTGCTCAGATGCCCGAACCACCTCAACTGACTCCATTTGACATGAACAAGCAGCGATTCTACTCCAGATGTCTGGGCTCCTCACCCTATCTCTAACACCATATCTACACAGGATGCGTTCAGGCACAATATTGAGAGTAGGTCACCTGTGCTTTGGAAGCGCTCAGAGCCCAACACACAACCACTACAGTTACGCACGCACACAGTTCTTAGAACGCCATTTTGAGAGACTTTTTTAGCTCCTACTTCAAAGTAGGAACTCTCCCAGCACAAGAGGAACCTTGAGTGACATAAGTGTACAGTGATTGGTCCGGCTTACGTCACTTCAGCATTCCTGTTGGCGGTGCGAATACAAACAGAAAAAAAGCCCTTGAAGGTATGTAGTTCTCGGGGGAGCTCCTCAGTGGGCAGTTCCTCTCAGTGAGTCCCCGGAACTGTTTGGTCCGAAAACGCCTAGTGACAATGCTAACATGCTGATGCTAAGCAGGTATAATGTTTACCATGTAGAAAAAAAAACTGATGCAAAAGGTTTGGCATTGTCAGAGAGTTAAAAACAATTCACCCTCACATTAAGAGTTGAAACTTCAAATTGTTGATACAGCACTATCATTCAGCAATTTAGTGAGTGTCATTCTAGATGAGAATGGACCATTCTGCTATGTTCAATCCTTTTTTATTAATAGGAAGGCAGATATTTTTGCCCACATATATGAGGTAAATATTACCTTAAATTTAACGTAAAATGTCTACAGTAGCATTTACAGGTATATGTTTTTGAGATACAAGCTGCCATTTATATGAATTCACTAATTACTATTTAATTTAATAAATGTAATTACTATTTGTCCCAAACCAGAGTGATGGATGGATCATTTCCTCTTGGTTGTGGTACTTAAAAGAGCTCGGCCAACACTTTCATACAGTGTTCAAAGCCATAGCATTTACAGATAATTAAAAAATTTATTCTAGATTGGAACTTTAGACAGCGGTTATAGCTCTACCTTTAGGAAAACTGTGCCCATATTTAAGAACAGATTATGTGGGACCAGACCGCACTGCTGGGTTTTGGTGGGAAGATTTTTTTTGATGCTGTTTTTTTTTTTTGAGTTTCTGTGTTTGCATTAATGTCTCTACAGTCAGACAGACAAACACACACACACACACACACAGACGCCACTATGACAACTTGCTGAAACCCAAATTCTGAATTTACCGTCATGTCTCAGGAAATCAATGTCAGTGACGCTCTGCAGGCAAACAAGCCACAGGGGCCCACTGGTTGCAGCAGGTTCACATTAAAACAAATCTACTGTTTTAACTTCTGAAACTCACAGCAGAAAAAAAGCTTGGGTCTTCACCAGAAAGACCAGCATCAAAAAATACTGAAATTGTTGTTTAGCCTGGTTACTTTGCTTACTTTTGTTTGTTTTGGTGGATGTTGGAAGGGAGCAGCATTAGTCCCTTAACTGTTTAGTTTGCAAGTTAGTGCTAAGACTAGTTAGTTAGTAAGGAGATTAGTTAGATAGGACTGGGGAGCTTGGGCTCTGTGGTGGCTTTTTTATTTCACAACTGCACATGTTCCAGTACATGTGTTTTGTCTTGTGTGTAACCTTAAACATAAAATGGCTAATAGTGTAAAACCAGTGTTTTTTGTCTAGTCTTGATGGTGTGATGTAGTGCTAAATTGCCTTGAACATGGTATGCCGTAAAATCCTTAGCTTTATGGTAGAATTTTGTTTGGTAAGTGAGAATAATAGCAGTGAGGAACTTGTTACCTAAATGTTGTGTTTCGAGTCTGCAACGTGACGGCTTGGCCGAGCAGTTTTGGCGCAACAGCTCGTGCTTTGGTTGGTTTTCGTTGTATGAGCTTAGTTGTAGCTTGGTTTCTTCTTTGTCATTTGCGCCTTGAGATGTTTTGGTTGGCTAGTGAGCCTTTGTTTAGAGGAACCTTTTGGTGTGCTACTTTGGTTTGGCGCTTATGCAGTTTTGTGTTTATTGGGACTTTTGTGAAGGTAGAGCAATGTGAATTTGTTGCTTTGTCCAGCTGCAGGCCACTTTATTGGACACTTGTGATGATCTTTGGGGCTTATTTTGAGCTCAACATAGTGATGTGTACTTTGGGCCAGGGGTTGAACCTCATTTCCCGCTGACCACACTACTCGCTTTTCTGTTTTCCTCACATTTCTGTGTTACTACAAAAGCAAATCAGCAATTTGAGGTGGGTACTGTTTTCACTTCATTTGGATATGAGATAAGAGCTCAGAAACTGCCATGCAACAACTAACTAGTTTTGCCATGTGACCCTTTACTTGCCAACTGACCTGCTTGTGATGCCCCTCCCACTGTCTTGGAGGCTCAGTAGACAACTGGCTGACAGTGAAGGGTTGTCAGCTGATAAAGCTCAGCTGAGGGCTACATAGGCCAATAGGTCCATGTGGTTCCTCCTGCCTCTCTCCTCCAACAGCTGACATCCACCCTGCATCATCTTCTTTTGGTTTGAACCTCGAACACTTCCACATCACCTCCCCATTATGCACTGCTGTCAGCGACCTGTTTGTTTGATGTTAATCTTTTTAATAAATTACATTTGTTTTAAGTAAATCTCTTGCGTGACACTTCCTCCTTGTCAGATACTTTAAGCCAGTTTGTGACAAGAGAGCCGGGAGAGATAGTGAGAGGAGAAACACATTAGAGAACATACACACACATATATACAAAAGAAGTGGGGGTCCCAGGAGAGGTGTCTCAGAGGAGATGGGCTGACATATGGCCAGCAGACCACTGCACTGGGTGGAGCAGGGTGTGTGTGTGTGTAGAGGGTAGGTGGGGCCAGTGTGTGTGTGTGTGTGTGTGTGAGGGTGGGGCTGCTGAATGGTCTGACTGAGGGTGCAGATGAATAGACCAGTGGTTAGACAGTTGAAACTCAATATTCATTTTCACTGTTGCCCTGCTGCTGTTTGAGTATGTGTGCGTGTGTGTGCACAGAATATACTTGTCTGTTTTTGTGAATTATAAATTAGGTTAATTGTATAAATGTTCTCAATTTCCAACATATTGTTCTTAGTATCCAAAACAATCCAAATGACAGAAACTATTTTCTAATTTCTTATCTGATTAAAGTGAAGAAAAACTAACTTGAAGTCTTCAATAACCAACAATTATTATTAACAGTTTCTTGAGCTTCTTTCAGACTAATAATTATTGGAAAGGATGGACGTGAAAATAACTAGCAACAGATTTTAGCACAAACAAAAAACGACTTTATTACTTCTTATTGTAATAGAGTTCAAATTAAAACTAATCTGAATATAATAGAACACCCCAGTGTTCGCTCTCCCTTTAATCCTTAAAAGCTTCTTATACATTTCCATCTTTGTCAATCCATTGTACTGTAATGTTTTCTTCCTGGTTTGTAAATAGTCTGTCTGGGTTAGTAGGTCTCTTGGAGACAATGTACTCAGTCAACTACAGTATAAAAAAAAATCTGTGTGTTCGTGGAGACCAAAAGAGAAATGGGATAACGTAGGAGCAGGTCGTCTTGGAGGGTCAACCTCATTTCATCAACATGTGGGAATTCCTCCACTCTGCCAGTCAATTCCTAAACATAAACACAAACACACACACACACACACACACACACACACACACAGAGCCAGGGGTTGTTTGACGGGCTATTTGACTGAATGGCCTATCGCCATGGTTACAGCAGCACTCCATCAGTCCATTCAAGGAACAGATGGCCGATGTGCAACAGGAGGCATATGTTTCAATGAACACACACACACACACACACACATACACACACACACACACACACACACACACACGCTTTCACACAAGGACAGACACACAAACACACGACACACACACAGAGCACACACATGCATGGATGCGCCCCCGCTCAGAGGGAGGGTATTGAACAACCAGCAGCATATGTTCCACTAGTCAGAGAGCATTCATTCAAGGACAGACAGAGAGAGGAGGAGGAGGAGGAGAAGGAGGAGGAGGAGGAGGAGGAGAAGGAAGAGGGGGAAGAGGGGGAGGCTGTGGAGGGGAGAGATGGAGATAGGCAATAGGCAAAAGGCAAAAAAGCAAGGGAGGGATGGGTGGCGGTGGAAAGAGATAAAGGAGGAGATGAGAGGAGGGAGGGAGCTGATTGGAGGAGAAGAAGGAGGGAGTGACAGAGAGCTCCTATCCACCACTGGAAGCAAACACACTGGCTCTGCGTCCTGATGTTGACATGGTGGTGAAGAGAAAGGCCACAACTTTGTCTTTTGCTCAAAGCGCTAGGGTCTGTATGGGTCTACAAGTCGGCATACAACACACATAAAGTTTTCAATAATAAATTACTGATGAATTAATACTTACTTTGGTTTAAATTGAGCTTTTCTTTCAAGGAAATTCCTATTTTCTTTAATAATTATTGCCAATGTATGTAGTTATTTCCAGGAAACTTCCAAAGAAATGATTACGAAATTACAGACCCGTTAAAAAAAGCGTTACCCTACAGATTTATTATTTTATTACAGATCATCACTTTCAGTAAAACTCAGTAATCAATTGGGAAACAAATTCACTTGATAGCAACCACAGTTTTCAGAGCCCCAATTATTCTTTCTGTATGAATCCAACCTGGCTGATGAATCCCACAAAGCATTTACATGTGCGCTAACTAAATAAACGGGAACAGCTTCCTGTTTAGATGCAACAGACTGATCAGAGTAAAGTGCTTCTGCAGGTATCAAAGGATATGTTCAGATTTTTTCAAGTCTATTTTAAAGGAAAAGTTCAACATTTTTTGGATTAAACAAATGGGATATAACATGTTAATTAGTGAGCTTTAAAAGTGCTGGTAGGAGGATTTGGTTTAACTTTGGACAGAGCCAGGCTAGCTGTTTCCCCCTGTTTCCAGTCTTTATGCTAAGCTAAGCTAGTCACCGCCTGACTCCAGCTCCATAATTAATGCATAGACATGAGAGTGGTATCAGACTTCTCAAACAACTCTTGGGGGAAAAAGCAAATAAGCGTATTTTTCAAAACGTTAAACTATTTTTTAAATACAATACTCACATGTAATATGTACGTTGAAAGATGTACGTTGTAATGATTCCCCTTTTCCATTCTGCTAGCCAAATCAAGTCAGTTTCCTCCAAAGATACAGTATTTTTAATGTGTAATTCCCTCTTTTTGTTTCCACGGACAGAGGTACACTTCCTGGTAGTTACATGTATTTTTGTTGCTGTGACAAAACATCTGTGGATTTTGGAGTAGCACTGGGAAGGAGTTGCTTCACAGCCAGTATGAACAGGATGAATGATTACAGCAAATAATAACTGTTTCAACATACAAATGATATGTGAGTATTGTATTAAAAGAGACTGAACCAGTCCTGGTAACAGCATAATGCCACCAAAGCCACTGTCAAGGTTGCAAGTGTGCAGAAAAACAAAACCAACAAAAATTTTAATAGGTGTGTTTTTACTGTTGCAGTTTTATTCGTGTCTGATAAAGTGTCAGTTCAAGCACAAAGTGTCTGAAAGTTCAGCCTTCATGATCAGCTTCAGAGTTGGTTTAGTATCGGAGGAAGGTCCAACACATTTTAGGTTACGGTAATAAAGCTAAAGGTCAGTCCAGCTTGTCTTATCTCTTCTCTCTTCTCTGTTTGTTCAGTTTTGTCTCCTTTTCCGTTACTGTCTTCCTTTTTTTAATTACCTCCTCTCTCTCTGCCCAGTTCCACTAACTACTACATCAGGCAGGAGTCTAGAGTGCACTAGTATTGGTTACTCACACACACACACACAGCAGTCTGGGAGTTGTTCCCTCTGTGTTTTGGCCTCAGCTAAAGAAAGCCGTTTATATTTATAGACTCTGCTGTAAATACAGAAGGGTTATATTTGGTCACTATGGCTCTGTGTATTTTTGGACGCCTGTGTCTCTTTGGTGCGTGCCTCTGTAAAATCGACTAAAACAACAACAAAATAACAGAGCCATTTCTGTCGCCAAAACTCTTTTTTTGTGTGTGTGTATACACACACACACACACACACACACACACACACACACACACACACACACACACACACACACAGTCAACCAAGAAAACAAACATGTCTTCTTTGCATGTCTATCTGAATGCGAGAACAGTTTGGATGAATAAAGAGGTATCATTGCATAAATACAGCTGTATTTAGACAAAAAGGTCCTCTAAGAATGATTTGCAATAAACTGTATTCCTAAATGTTTAAAAAGTTTAACAGGTTTTCCTCTGCAATCCTGAAGAAAGTGAAAACATCAATTGGGAGTTTTTTTATATAACAACACTTTAATCTGAAGGTACTTGTTAACTTACTACAACATATGTTATTCACTATATAATAATAACAATTACCTTCCATAACAGCTGGTTTGTTGGCAGTTTGCTCATGTGTTAACAAGTGGTGTTGTGGTTGAGGTAAACTGATGTCTCCTCTCACATTTTCTCCCAAAATGCTGTAATTGGATGCTGCTCGGAATTTGAACAAACAAGGGAGCATCAACCACCTCATCCATCTCACATCACTTACTGACTGACAACTCTCCTTTTAAGAGTCTACAGCCGTGCTTGCACCTCTGTGAGGCTGTACTTAGACACAGTGGTGCTTTGAGCTAAATGCCAATGTCAGCATGCAAGCACTGACAATGCCAAGATGCTGATGCTAAGCAGGTATAATGTTTAACATGTTCACCATCTTAGCTTAGTGTGTTAGCATGCTAACATTTGCTAATTAGCAGAAGTAAAACTGAGGCTGATGGGAATGTCAGTTTTGCAAGTATTTAGTCATAAACTAAAGTACTGGACAAATTATATTTTTGACCTGATGATGGTGTTAAGCCTTGATAATAGACCTACTGCAGGATGGACGTGGAGAGCGGACATGCTTCTATACATACTACAATCGGGGGTATGTGTACCCAGACACGGTCCACACATGCGCACTAGAAAACATGATGGCGACCTCTTGACAGCAAGAAGAAGAGCTCCTTTTGTTTGTATTTGGCTGAACAACATGAAAAAGCAAAAAAAAAAAGAAAAAAGTGTGTGCGACTGCTTAACAAGGATAGGACCAATGCTGGGGAATACAGTACATACAGTGCACGAAAACACAAAACACGGTTTACTTTTCTAGTGAATGCGCAGTCAATGTGATTCACAAAGTCACAAATTTTGGGCTGTGTGTGGACGTCTGCATGTCTGCGCAGACCCTCACGGACATGGGCAGATGATCTATTGCGGATGCGGAAACCATGACTTAGCCTTAAGATAAAAAGTTAAAGGATCACCAAAGTTATGAGGATTCATCCTCTGGGAACCATGAATGTCAGTACAAAATTTTGTGTTAATCAATCCAGTAGATGTGGATAAGTGAAAACTTTGACCTGTTGGTTCGCAAAGCAAAAATTTGCTCTGACCTCGATCAGAATGGAACCTTTAAACTCACAAAGTTGAGGCTGGAAAATATCAAAACATCCACAACACCTGTGACAATTACTATACAGTTTAACCATGTTACACCTGTCCAGAGGAAAGTGTAGAATTATAAAAGCGTAACTCTGCCTCAAAGTGTCTATTTGCTTCGGGTGAAGTTTGTTGTGAAGCGGTTTTATGGTCACGCTGGGATCCATTTAGGTGCCACCCATCGTGGCCACCACTGGACACCACAAGGGTTTAAGTCAAACCCCCTCGGTCCATCTGGGTTACACAAATAGGTGCCTAGTTTGATGACTTTGTCAGGAAGAAAGCCTCAGAAAGTTTAGATAAGACAGAGAAAGTGTAAGACAAAATAGAGTAGACAGCTTGTTGAATGACTGCCACCGAAGAGGAAAGAGGCCCGAGCCAATCCCAGGGAGGAGGCCTCCAAAGGGGGTTTGAATGTTTGCCTCCCTGCTGCTGGAGGGACCACGCCCAGACCTCCACCACACACACACACACACACACACACACACGCACACACACAGGAAGCTGATCTGTCGGGCAGCCAACAGGGTTTCCTGTGGTTGAGGCAAGACTACCGACTCAAATTGCTTGTATTCTTAACTCTTCTGTCTTCCTCTCCTCTCTCATCCTGTTTTCTGCTGCTTTCTCTATTCTTAGTCTTCCTCCTCTCCATCGCTCACTCCTCTGGTGCATTTCCTTCGCTCCTCGTCTTCTTCGTTTCCCTTTTTCTCAATGTGTACTTCTCCTCTCCTCTTTACACTCCTTCATTTCCGTCTTCCATTTAGACTTTTTCCATCTTCCTCTCTTTTTAACCTTCCATCCCTCGCTTCCTCTTCACCACAGAAAACATCCCGGCTGCTCCTGTTATTGTTATTATGTAGAGGGGGCAACTGGACCCAAGTCATGTATGTGTGCTGCGTGCTCCACCCTTGTCGCCCCTCCTCACATACACACCCACACCCACTCCACTCACCACAGTTACTAACCCAAAAAACACACACACACACATTCTGTTGTTTCTTCTGAGGATCTGCTGCCTCTGGACTGAGAGGAAAGACGAGGGAGTGGACGTAATTCTTTTAGAATTCATTATAAAAACCATGCATAGGTAATTATCCCCCCACCCAAAAAACAACACAACACAGTAACACGACATATAAGATTGTAAGACAACATAAAAGATTACTATCGCAAACATTGTCCATGTGCTGATCTCTGAGTCTAGGGGTCAAAAAACCTGTGCAAAGTGTTGTTAGAAAAACACTGAGAAGTCACCACCTGATGTACCCATGATATTTTGGATTCCTTAGTAGTTCCTTCAGCATTGTTAGTGTTCATTTGTTTTAGGATCAGACCTTCTCCACTGGATAAAATGATAATTATAAGCATGTATTTTCAGTCCACACGTAGCTTGTAGCAGCCTGTATCTGGCCCTGTGTAATGAGTGGATCATTGAACTACAGGGAACGGGGAATAACCCTCAGCTCTGTCACAACAAACACAGTCAACTGTATCAACACTCTGATTTTCCCTCATTTGTTGAGAAATTCACTCACATTTCTTTTCTGTTCTGCTTATAGGCAAACACACACACACACACACACAGACACAGACACAGACACAGAAACACACACAGACGGGAATGAGAGGCTGTGGAACTTTCTCTGCATCCTTTTCCTCTCTGGTGGGTTTTACAACGTTCACGGTGCTACAGGAAGACAGTGATCCTGACTGCACAGGTTTTACGCTCCTCTTCAACCCACAGAAGTTTGATCCCACACACTCAATACTCTCAATGTTATTGTCACGGAGTGTGAAAATAAAATGTGTTGTCGGGTCAAATGTTTGAATCTGGTTCTGGGATTTTTAGGACAGTGAATATTGGTCGTGTTAACTTGACTCAGGTCTTAATTACAATTTTCAAAAACTATTTAATGTACAGTATAAGAGTGGTTGATCAAATAGGAAAGGATGCGCCGGCATCGAGAGAAAATGTTCCTGACTTTGGTCCACATTACTGGAATTCACAGTGACGTGCGTGATGTGTTTGAGGATTGTTGCAGGCTTTTCCTGTGTTGTTAGAACAACGGGGCAATACACATTACACATTTTAGATGCACCAGAAAAACATATGGTGGATTTTGGAAGAAATTTAAATATGGTATTGAGACTTACCAAATAATCAAATCTGTTATCTAAATTGAATTCTTGCAACTCGAGGCCTCTATGAGCAGTGCTGTTCATTTATCAAGGAGAGCTCAGTATCAAGACAATTTATTTGTAGACAGTACAAAACTGTTTACAATATAAACCTCTTTCTCTATTAGTATTCATTACATTACAACTCACATTCTTCTGTGCAGAGAGTCAAGTCACCTCACTTTGTTCTTAACATGTCACAAATGGCTCTTGGTATCAGTTTACAGAAGTGTACAAATCTCCGGTACTGATGCCTTGTTTCGTCCGATATTGGATACGAACATTACTGTTTCTCTAGTTAAAACCATTCCTTTAAAAGGATTATGCCACTGGACACACGGCTTTTCAGATCTTTGCCCTTTTATTGTCACAGATAAGAAGTAAAAACAGGAGGATTAACCATTAATCCACTCCTCAGTGAATGCTTGAGGTGGCTCATTTCTCTGTTTGTTTGGTGAGTGCTCACGCAAACTGTTCATTTTCTGTCACAGTAAAACAGGTAAGTTGCCCTGAGATTAAGGAGAGGCTTTGAAATGATCGACTTTAAAAGTATGTGAGTCTGCAGGATTATTGTGAGATGCACAAAAAGACAGATTCAAGTTAAACTGGCAAATTAAATGACGTATTCCTAATCTCTTCACTCTGCCTCTTCTTGATCCCTATTTCTCTACCTACTGCATCCTTTAGACAAACATTCCTGATGGGTAATTCACTAATCAGTTTGTTCAGAGAAATTTGATTCCTTCACTGCTTTCATCATGTCTTTCCCATCCTCTTAACTCCTCAAATCCTCTCCTCTAATCCTCCTCTTCTCTCCTCTCTGTTCAGGGTCGAGTTATGTTCCTGGTGCAGGAGGCCGCGACCATCTGAGAGGAGAGGATGAAACATGACGTTATAGAACAGATGAAACATTAGAGAAAAAGACATTTTAGTTCCACACTGCTGTTACCTTGGAGCCAGCTGGTATCTCCCTCTGTTGTGGTACGATCGACCTCTGGACTGTTTTGGAGGATGGTTCATGTTCTGTGGTCCTCCGTCATGGCAGTTAGGATAAAAATCAGGATGATGGTGAAAATGTTGGCCTCCTCTCGTCCCTCCTCCTCTCTCCCACAGTCTCTCTCTGTTTTCATATTCACTTCGGTCTCCTCTCGCCTCCCCTCTCTCCCTCCATCCTCCACCATGTCGATGGCCTCCTGTCGTCTCTCCTCTTTCCCTCCAACTCTCGCCACCACCACCACCACCACCACCCGGAGGCCGACCTGAAAGTGAGAAATGTAATATTTAAAAGGACAACTTTTAATTCTACATGAACACACTATTTTCTGACAAAGTTGAAACAATTTTGGAAAAGTGTGATATGGGGAATTTCTGTGCTGTGATCAAAACTGATCAGTCATATCCTAATGGAGCAGTTATCTGAGTTATTGGGTGTAGTTAACAGTAAAGTTGCAGCAGGGAAAACCAAAAAAGAATTAGCTGAAAGACGCTACAAAGCTCAGTAGAGTCTGGTGATAATTCTCTGTAGGTTCATCACTATGAGTGACCCCTTTCCACATTTGACATAGTCATTTGATCCGTGTTATTATACACATATTAATTGCTTTAAGAATAACCTACACCTGGATTCAGTTTCTAAGTGTTGTTTCTTACATTGTGCATACAGTGCTCAGCGGCCCTCCATTCGTTTTCCTGCTCACTAACCTTCACTCTTGATAGACTAGTGTTAGTAAAGTTTGACTTTGTTCATACTCCAGCACCATCTTTTGAATTCTACAACATTAATCTTGGTTAAATGCCCCACTCTGTGCAAAAAGTATCAGCAATTGTTCCTCTCTCTCTCTCAAACACACACACACACACACACACACACACAGCTTGCCTTTAAAATCTGTCCGCAATTATTTCAAGGCTACCCACAGAACAGCAAAAAACCAAATGCCATATCACAGGGGACGTACACACTCATCAAGTCTGACAAATGTGGCCGGTTTCCAAAGCCAAATTATTCAAACAAAGAAAAAAGTTTCATGAGGCTGAATGCTTACAGATCTCCTTGTCAACTGGATAACTGACAGAAATCTTTCCTTACCATTAAATCTTACCATTAAAATCTATCACGTTCAGAAAAGCTTGTGACGTACTTTTGACTTGAGGAACTTTGACAGATGTGGCAGATTTAAAGGCAATTACAAAGTGCTTGAAATGAAAGTCCAACTTTGGACCTTGCCAAAAGGGAGTTGTAGCCTTCTAGGCCAAATCAGTCCGCCATCCTACCATCAATCCACTCACTGAGTGTGAAAGTGCGGTAAAAAAGCACATGAAAGCATGCCATGCAGTGGATGTGTCAGACAGGCCGCAAGCACCAAAACCTTTTTAAGGTCTATTTCTGTATGGTACGGTATGTCTTTTGAAAAGGTTTCAGCTCCTCAGATTGAGATTCAGACTAAAACCAAAAGAGGGAGACAAATAAGATTAGAGAGAGATTAGAGAAAATATGTTCTTGCGTCAGAGGAGAGTTAACTGTGTGTTCATAAAAATGAACACGATCAGAGGACAGATTGGAGGAGAGAGTAGAGGTACATCACTCTTCTCAGCCAGAGTAAAATGTGTTCCACAACGCATGTGAGCCAATCTGAACATGAGATTGTTTTCATTTACTTTTTGTCTTTTTGGACAAAAATAAACTGAAGAGCCGTGGGAGAGCAGCTATACTGGATTCACTGTTGGAGTGTAATTGCCAGGGCAGGCAGGCAGAGGAGATATTTGCTGAGGAGACTAAACATCAGGCCTGATTCCAAACAAAAACCAAACCAGGCCCTCAACGATACCACATAGCGCCACCACTACTCTCACGCACACACATACTCTCTGTCTCTTACACACACACACACACAGTCCATATCCCCACAGTTCTGTAGTAATGATTGGTGTCTCGTCTGGCAGAAATGAAACACTGAGGTATAAAGAGTGTATAGCCTTCCATCTATAAAACCAGAAACATCCTCATGAGACCCACAAGGGTTGACTTGGGCAAAAAGCAGACAGTTCGGCGCAATTCAGAGACTCTGTGCCAACATGGCACGCAGAGAAATGGTCTCAAAAGGTTTATAAGTCACGGGGTTGAATAGAAACTACGGGTTCGTATTTCATGAGCTACTGCTGAGTCGTCTTCTGAGATTGACCACTGAGCAGGACGGAGTCTTGTACCAACAGGGAGCTCAACATGTCCTAAAGTCTGCACACTACAGTGAAGAGTGTCATATAAAGACAGCCACATTAACACAAACAAGTAGGTGAATGTGTTTTGAATATTTGTGTTTAATAAGCTGGGAAGGTGTCTGGAGAGTGTGAAGGCTCTGCACGCAGCAACAGAGAGAAGACAACAGTGAGAAATAAGAAAAGGAAACAGAGAGAGGGCGAAGAAACAAAGAGAGAAAAATGAAAGGATGAAGAGTTGGACGGAGGGGAGCGACTGAGGGGAAGGGGAGCAAAGAGAGCGAGAGACAGAAGAGAGAAGTCTGTAATCAGTTAGTCTTGTTGTGTGTCTTAAAATAGAGCTCTCTGAGCCTATAAACAGAAACCTACTATTACTAGTGCACTGACAAAGCAAGTCTCGGATCCAAGCATGCACGTGTGCATGTGTGTGCGTGCACGCACACGGTGGTATGCGTTAAGGCCACAGCACACATGGATCTGGTTACAGCACGGCCCTCTGGGTAATGTGGTACTGCGAGGGGCACCAGAGAACTACAACCACAAATGAACTGTCAGATTAAAATGCTGCTTCTCTGTTCGGCTCCTGGAGTGTTTTCTTCAGTGTGTTTCTTTAGTTCTCTGTACTTTGTGATCAGAAACAAAGACTAGCTCCAAAATATAAAAACTGAACTACAGGAGCCTTAACAATAACACAGACATTATAACATCACTTTTATAATGTTTTCTTTGGGCATCTTTGTCTATTTATTGCAAAGCTTACAGTATGGATACAGACAGGAAACATGTGAAGAGAAAGAGGACTATGACATGCAACAAAGGTCCCCAGCCAGATTTGCACCAAGCGCATTGTGGCTACATGCTTTGCATCTTAACCACTTGGCCGCCCTAGAAACACCATAACATTTCTTTATTCAGGTCTAAACGTTTTTGTCTCTCTGACCTTTATTTAACCAGGCTGGTCTCAACATCAAAAACTCTTTTCCCGAAGCATCCCGGCCAAAATGGCAGCATAATGATGTTACACAAAACAACACAGAACCAGCAGTCACAAACAGAGTGAATGCTGGGTAGGAGTAAAGAAGGAGAAAACATAAAACACATAGCATCTCAACAGATATAAAGCTATCAATGAAAACAAATTGCTTGCTCATTACAGTAGTTAACATATCCATGATTTTATGTTTAAAATCATCAAAGATTAATTTTTAAAGACACATTTGAAATACTTTTATCATGCATTGTGACCCCTCTTATGCTTTTGATTAATCTGCAGGTAACTGTGTCATTTTTAAATGTTTTGGATAATATACAGCAACATCTTTACAGACACAACTTTGTTCACAGTGCCACACCGAAGACAAACAGCACTACAAGTGGAAAGAAAGTGTCCACTTGTACTGAACAAATCTATGAAAGGCAGATGGCTGAAGTTGTAGGTGGGTCGTGTAGTGTGTCTATAAAGACGAGTCAGTCAGTCATATGTCTCACCTGGGTGTCTTTCTCTGTATCTGGGTCCTGGTGTGATTTTATGACTTTGTTCTGGTGGATTGGGTCTGGACTGCAGGACTCTGCCTCGCCTCCTGCAGGTTTCTGTAAGTTTCTCTCTCAGGCAGAGAAACAGAGACAAACAGGACGACTGGAGAGAGAGAGGCACACAGTAACACACTTGGACGCTGTTCATACATGGTAAAAATAATAAAGTAAAGCATAAAAGTAGTTGCAACACAACATAACTTTGTCACTTTTTTCTCTCCTCAAAATCTTGCCAGACACACACATTCCCCTTTTTGTTTTTCTGTCTCCACTCACATCACTGTCCAGCAGCACAGTTTTCTCTGTGCCACTATGTGCCAGCAGGTACTTTGAGTGGAACAGCCGTCCATCGAAGCTGTGCCAAGGCATCAGGGCAGCGCTGGGCAGCGGGCAGCCGCTGGCACAGTTAGCTCCCAGCAGGTGGCTCAGTCCTCGGACATAGAGAGATCCCAGCTGCACCGCACGACTGCAGAGGAAAGGCAGCTGAGAGCGGGGGAAATAAATTAATAAAATACATTCCTTTAGCTCAAAGTTTCACAAAGCAAAGAACAGATCCTCAGCCCGCCCATTTCATTCAGTAATGTAATTCATAAATCTTGTAATAACATTATTTTTACAAATTATGAATCTTCATTTGATAAAAAAAATCTTAACTGCACTTGCGTTTTTTCTGAGCTTCAAACCACGTCTAACGGTTTTTCTCAGAAAATGGAGTTTGCTCAGCAGTATGTCTTTATTATTGCTCATTTATATCATTTTGGTTAATTCACCTTAGCATGATTGACTGATTGACATATCACATTGACATATTTATCATGACATTTATATTAATAAAGCTTGTTAAACATATTTGAGAAGTAGCAACAGTTCTGCTGCAAAGAGTCATCTGTTTCTTATGTATGTGTAGTGTCACCACCCGGAAAAAAATTCTTGAGATTTTACGCACAGCTGCTAAAATAATTGGTGTTTCCCAACCCCAATGTGCACAACCTTATCTGCTCAATCCTGACACATAAATCACACAATTATATTTATGACTCAGACCACCTACTTCCCTATCACTATCTATCTAGCTGGCTATCTATAGGTGACAAAACTGATTGGTTGTTACTATATTTGACAGTGAAACTTCCTCGCCTAGATCTGCAACAAAACACACATATTCACACTAATATGAAAGTAAAATAATGCAGTATAGGTGGCATTTGAATGAGACTTTTTTTAATGAAATGATACACTACAAATTGTTGCAAGATTGACTGATGAGGCACTGAGACGAGAGGGGGAAAGGTGAGGGGGAAAAAAAATTTTGGTTCAGTATTTTATGTGTGAATGTATGAGTTCCTGTGTTGTAGAAAAAAGGTTAAGTGGTCCAATCCACAATTAATTATATAAATCAGTGAGTCAGCAAGTCATTAAATATACAATTAAACCAACAACAAGATAAATATAGCATCTAATCTCAAACTCACTGGCTACATTTAATATAGGGACTAAGAGAAAAACAGATATATATTTTTTTTGTTTCTTAAAAATAAATGCTGGTGTAAAGATGTTTTTTTGTTACAATGGATTAAGTTACGATAGTTTGAGTTGTAAAGGAAAAACGGGAGGAAGGTTATACTGATTGCTGACAAAGACCATAAAAGTGAGCAACAGAGAGAGAAAAGAAAGAAGAGGACAATAAAGAAAAAGAAGAGCTAACTGTTACAACAGCAGGCAGATGTTCTCCGTGTGTGTCTGAGTGTCTGTGCTTTCTGCTCTCACCTGTCCTCTGACAGATAGCACTGATAACGGTGATTACGTGTACACACACACACACACACACACACCCACACCTACATACACACACACACACACAGCCCTGCCTGCCACCTGCTTCCAGTCAAACACAGCTTCACCTTCTGAAAACAATGACCCAGTGGACAGAGACACAAAAGCCTGAAGGCGCAAGCAAACACACCGACACAAAGAAAGAGAGAAAAAGGGAGATAAAGAGCAACTTGAAGAGAGACAGAAAAAGAGAAAAAAAAGTAGAAGAATATGAGAACACACAAAGTGAGAGACAAAGACAGAAACGTGTGTGTGTGTGTGTGTGTGTGTCCAGCGGGGCAGAGTGTGCTTGGTGTAAATAGCTCCATGTGGTGAGCGTCAACCGGGACAGACAGGCGGCTGTCGCCAGCACACTCTCTCTGTCACACACACACACACACACACACACACAATCACAGTCCCATGGGGAGGAATGTTGCAATGAAACCGACGGATCCCAAAACCTACCCACAACCCCTTTCCCCTAAAGACACACACACACATCTGGGTGTATATGTGAGTATATTCACGTGTTTAGTTGTGTGTGCGTGTAGTTAATCCATACACTAGTCGCTCAGTTAACCCCCCCTCCTGCAGCTCTGAACCTCTCCCAGACAGCATATTCAAATTAACTCCCAGCCCTAATTATTGTGTAGAAAACAGACGAGCAGCAAAAATACAAATTACTAGACACAAGTATGGTAATTAAGCAGTAAAAATAAATGGGGCTACAACAAGACAGCAAACAGCACGGCCATTTTCCCAGAAAATGGAAAAGCACTGCTGACTCTCTGATTCTCGCATCTGTGAGAGCTCACGAGTCACTAAACGATCACTGGAGATCTGTAATGAAACGCTGATTTCAGTGACAATTCTGTCTAGATTAGGAATGCAACTGCTGAGTATTGTCATTATCGATTAATCTGTGAATTATTGTTTATGATTCAATCAACCATTTAGTAAAACTGGTGAAAAAGCCCATTACAAGTTCCCGGAGCCCAAAGTAACATCTTCAAATGAATTGATTTGTCTGACCAACAGTCCAGAAAACCCAAAGAGATTCAATTAAGGCTGATGTAACAGAGCAAAGAAGAAAAGCCTCACATTTAAGAAACTGGAAACAGAGAATGTTCAGCATTTTTACTTGATAAACAATTCAACTGATTGTGAGAATTGTTTTAATTTTCTGTCATTTTCTGTCTCAACATATTCTGATCGGTGCTTCTTCATCTCTGGACATCAGAACTGCTGCTCTGGTCAGTCAGAGTTTCATGTTCTGCCAACATCTGCAGGCAGTTTTACTTTGTTGTCTTTAATGCAGCACCAGTAATCATTTAAAATACTGTAACGTAACAAGGTGATCACAGTGAAGCTTTTTCTACAAGCTGTAAGTCATATTTGGCTCTAGTTTTGGCTCTTCAGTTAGAACATTTGATTTAAAAAAAAATCTATAATACAAAAACGTCCATTTGCAATACAACCACACTGCAGTTTAACCATAAACTGTTTGTTTGTTTGTTTTTCTGGAGACTCAATCAGCAGCTTATTTGTATTTTCTCCTCACTTTCTATTACTGGAAACATTTTCTGAGCTGTGTTTGCCACAAGAGAGCCTTGTTTACTGTAAACTGCAGAGGACAATGTCTTCTTGCAGCAGGAAACTCAACAACTTTACGGTGCATTGGGACCAAAAATTGGAGTGAAAATCAGAAAACAGATCTGTTCCTTTAAAAAAGTGTGGATATTTTTGGTTGAAAATCAGTAAAACACAATCAAAAACAATAGACATATACAGTATGTGTGTGTTTGTGTTGTGCACAGTGCTAACTGACCTTGATTTGTTGAAGCTCCTGAGGGGATTTTAGTCTCAGACACACGGCCTGACTCAGGTAAGCATCCAAGTCCTCTTGAGACAAAGTTTGTACCTGAAAACATATACACAAACACACGCACACGCACACACACACACACACGCAGAGAGGAAAACATATGGTTAGCCAATTCAATCACATCCCAGTGTGTCTTCTGTGTGGGTTAGTTTGTTTTGTCTGTCTCTTTGCAACAATGCAACAGAGAAAGAAACAATGCTGAATGCAGAAAGACGGCTGCCCAGTTGTGTGTACAAAACAAACAAACCCTGAAGCTATTTAAATAGAAGAGTGTCGAGGGAATGTGATCAGACAACAACAGCTACTGTTGTCTGTCAGCCTGTCTGCTCAGCTTTGATTGTCCACTCATCTAACAGTCCATCTAACAAGCTGCTCTTCTGTCTCTCTGTTGGTCCTTCATCCATTTAAACGATTGGCTCCAAGTGTCCATCTGTCTGTTTGCCCAAAACATCTGTATCTGTCTGGAAGGCTGCCTGTTGATCTCTGAGTGCTATTAGGTCAAATGGTGTTGTAAAGGCAGGTCCAGCTTACTTTGGTGTAGGGTTAACATCTTATTTAGTTGGTTTGTTAAGCTTTGGAGTTCAAATTAAATTGTGAAAGCATCACGGTTCCTTCATAGCAAACTGTTCAGATGTTTTCATTGTTAGCTAGAGCTACCGTTGTAGAGCTCAAGTGTAATGAGTCTTTATTGAACTTACTGGGTTAAGTTCATTACTGCAGTGACATGAGGATACAGTGGGAGAGGACAATTTACTGCCTTTTGTGATTCCAGAGGGAGCTGCACCAAGTCTGATAAATTGCCTCAAGTGATGTCACTCGAGTCAGCGTGAGTTGGGGCTGAAAGTTTGAAAATTAAATAAATTTAGTGGTGTGGAGTTAGAAAGAAGTGAGCTTAACAGACCTCTGTGGCCTGTTTCTCATCTCTGCTTGAGGCTAATGGCTCGAGGCTACATTAGCTGCTACTAACATAACAGAACCGAATCTCAAACTGAATTGTTGGTGGTCTGGTTGCATTGTGGGTAATGAAGGCGCCGGGTTGTAACAAGAAAGAAGAATGCGTGGAATAAAAACAGACAATATCTCTGGTTCTGCTGCATTTTGATCCGTTTTTCTTTTTTACTGTCCATCGTGAGTCTGAAAATGTTATAGCAATGCAAAGCTAAACTGGTGGAGTACTTACTGTACATATGCCATGTTTCACATGCATCATAAAAAATGCACTCTGTCATACTCAGTTTTTCTCTGATGAGGTTTGGATTGGAAGACAGCATAAACACTGTAGAAGGTACTCTAGGTATTTTATACATTGTGACGCACAAAGATGTTTGAATTTAGGCATTACTTTCAAACATGCAAGGAAAATGAAATTTCATAAGCACATTTTGAAAACCTAAGACAAGATTTGAGATTAATTTCTTTGAAGACATAACTTGGAGGCATTAAAGAGACCTGTTTGTTACAGAGTTGATAAATGCATCTACAGTATAATTTTTGTTTAGCTTCTGCACAATGACGCACGCACCTTTATCCAAGTGATGTGATCCTGTGATCTCTGTTGTGTCAAAGCTCAATCACATGACGTCAATGCAAAATGTACAAACCGAAAAGCCAAATCTCTGCTTCTTTCACATACTTTGATGGTGCTGGATGAATTCAAACCAAAAACAAGGCATTACAACTGGATTATAAGGAGCACAAATGTTTATAGTTTTACATTAAATTTATAACCAAAATAAGGACACCATTGTAGTAAGGTCAATTAAGAAATGGCTCTTAAGATATTCAAAGCCCCTGGGTGGTTATCAGAGCAGCTGTTGACGTAAAAGCTGGAGATACAAAGACCAGCGTCTGTGGCTAAACTGGGCACTCAATGGGTGATAGTGGCGACCATCAAGCCATGACAATACAACACAAAACAGTCCGTCAACAAGTTATGTTTAACTTCAAATCACAAGAGCAGAATAATTGTTGTATATGTTATAGATGTAAATCCCACATCAAAAGCTGACTTGTGTGTTTAATTGTCACCAAATACACGTTGTCTTTCATTTTCTGTTTACATACATCACCAGGTGTAGCTTTACTACCCATACACTGGCATTATCTTGACAGAAATGCCCAATACAATACAAGCTGATTCCACTGTGCACGACTGTTTCATTTAACAGCTTAACTTATTCACTGAAGGCTAAGCCAAACATGCAGACCGACCAATGAAAACCAAAACAGTCTTATCAGTCTCCATGGAGACGATGTGTTTTGCAACTGGAACACCCAACATGACTTAAGAGAAGGTTGTAGTGGACTAAATACTAGAATAACATCAGAGAAATTCACTTACATGCATTTTCAATTAAAATAAAATAAAACAAAATTACATTTTCCATTCGTGATTTTTACACATATAAATGCTGCCTGATATATTTACATGACTGATGAGATATGAGAGTAAATAAGTCCCATAATCAAATCATTGGACTGCATGTACAAATCTTTGATTGGGGTTTTTGGTTTTCTTTTCCTGGAGGATTATATGTAGTTAGACAACATGTTTCCACCTTTTTCTGCTTAATTCATTTGACTTTTGTTCAATAAATACTTTCCTCAATTTGGCTAATGACCTCTGTTTTCTTTCCTCAGTGAAAACTATGAAAGAAACAAGAAAAAGTTGACTCTACCTGGAGGACTATGTAAGTGACCAGGCAGAGAGCAGCCAGGAGAGAGTCTTCAATAGCGCCATACAACTCGGAGAACTCCTGGCAGTCAAAAATTGAAAGGAAGGACATCAGGCGAAGAGCAGAAACTTCAGGACCAGTGCTGAACCATAACAACTCCAGACTGGGCTGATCACCTACACATTCAGACAGAGTAAAATAAAAAATGGTGGCACTGCAGGATGCACAAACTCTGCATGAAATGTGACAAATCTCTTTGATGTATTAAGCACAACCAGAGGCAACTTTTCAGAGTCATTCTGGTGGACAGTGATGCCTGAGACGTTAGTCTACAACTAATTTAATTACAGAAGCCACATTGGAAACAATTCCATAACCACATGACTCATTTTGTTGTTGTTTTGGCATCATCCTAGCGAGAAAAATTCAACAGAACTATGACAAAAAAAACCCTCTTCTCCTCTCTCCTCATCTTCTTAACTTGCATCAGCTGGTTTTCACAAGACTGAAATCACAATATACAGAAACAGGTACAGTACATGGGAGGCTGATTGGGACAGGGTGGACCATGTCAGGTTCCTGCAGAGGGTTTCCAGGGTAGACAAACCACTCCCTGATGGCTGGAAGGTCGACACTGCTGCCTGAAAACACACAAATAAGCCAAGGTTAGACTTGGATTGAGCCGAACCGCTGTCTGGAGAAGACAAAAAAGCATTTTTGTCTTTATTTTTGAACTACAGTGTGCACACAACACCAAAAAGTAATAGCACAAACTCCACTGCCAACATATATTGCTTCTGAGGTGTTTGTACAGTATGTGTATGTGTATATGCACAGTGTGCATGTTTAGTATACTGTGGCCTCTCCTCTGCAAGTTTGCGGGTGTCTACCTTTACATGTGCATTTGGCTTAGATATGTGTTTTCTGACTGTGTGCATGGTGTTACCAGAGCGCATGTGTATGCATGTGTGACCTTAAATATGTGTGTGTGTTTGTGTGTATGTGTGTGACCCATCCAGTAAGTTTACTGTCCTACCATCATGCCCCTGCAGCAGCAGCAGCCCATAGATGCGTTGTCTGCAGGGCTTGTAGACAAGAGCCTGAGGCAGCAAATCAGTGTCCTCCTCATCCTCCAGAGTGTTGCTACATTCAATGACTCCGTTACACACAACACTGTAAACCATGAAACCCTCTGCTGCTACATGCTTCTCTCTGCAGGCCTGGGGAAAACCACAAAGTAAAGCATGATAAGCCAATGTGGCATTTGATACTCTCAAAACTGAAGAGACAGAATGAGGTACAGAACATACCTTTAATATTTCTGGACTAACATGTTTCTCAAAGGCAGGGGCAGAGGGAAGAGAAGAGATGTCACCTCGCTGAAGAGCTTCCTGTCCGGGCAGTAAGTAGGAGCAAATCCCCCTCTTGAGTATCTCTCGGTGAGGAGCTGACAGATTCAGACACTGAGGGATAAGCCCAGTCTCTTCCTCTTCTCTGCCCCACAAGGACCTCACAAGGTGGGATACAGCTAGCACCATCTGCCCCTGAGGAGCACCAGAGTGTGGTGCCGGGTTGTTTATCCTGGGAAACAATAAAATTGTTGTCTGTAATGTCCCTTTGGCTCACCGTCATAAAATATTATGAATGGGTTTATCCAGTATTCATGTTCTTATAACTAAACATAATCAACAATAAACGTTACATTTATTTGAAAGAGGATAAGAAGAAGATTAGTTATAACAAATATTAATAGAGAGCAAACCCCAAAGTAAATCCCCAGACACCTGTATGTTGCCATGGCGTCGTTCCTGATGTGTTGCATCCGTTCCTCCGACACCACATCATTACCTAGGAGACAGGCCAGCAGTGGTAGCTGGGAAACAGCCAATCCAATGGTTCGGCAGAGTGTCTGTCGGTCATACAGGACGGTGGTGAGGCTGTCTATCCGCAGCTTTGCCACAGACAAGTACGGGGCACTTTAAAAGATAAAACTACATGTTCAGATCAGACAGTTTATCCACATTTTCCATGACTTATCAAAAACATTAAGTCCCAGAATCTATGAATTTATTATTAAATTCAGCATTTTAACTGTGACCAGTAGGTACTGGAGTGCAAGTCATTCTGTAGCAAGCAAGAACAAAGTCCAGAATTATGCAACATGATCATTTTAACAAACCTGTCGTATATGATGAAGTCTGAGTCCTGTCCCAGGATGCCCATACTGCTATGCTGACGAGCATAGCTGGCAATCTCATAGTCAGCCTCCTGCACTGAGCAAAACACTTCCTGACCCAATGACCTGTAAGCAACAAAAATCAATCAGATATCAGATCAAAGCCCATCTGATGAAGCATAGTCTTTCAAATAACTTTATTGTCACAGTGTATATATTATGTGTATATACAAGAGGGCTGCTGCATCATAGTCAGTCCTGCAAATGCTGACCTGAGAGCAAAACATGTGAATGTTGCCAGACCAGAAGGCAGACAAAAGAGATCTCTGCCAGGCTGCTCTCCATGTGCCTTCATGTGACGAAATATTTTAGAAACCTCCCCGTTCACTCTGCGTCTCCTCTTCACCTGTGGAGGATGTTATATACGGGAGGTTGAGACTGTGTAAACTTACTAGATCAGTTGAGTAAATTCCAGGCTCTGCAAGTTTAATATGCAAGGCGTTTAATACATCATGCTTATGTGATTTAAATACTATGCCATTATTAACATCTACACTATAGTGCTACAGAAACAATCTGTCTGAAAACTGTAACTAAAGACAGCAATGGATTGACAGTCTTTCAACAGGTGCAATTTTAATATGTGTTGAATTACAGTAATTCTAAAAAAATATATTTGCATATTTATATATAAAACCACAGGTCTGCAGAGTTTCTTTCCTCACCCACTCCTGCCTCTTCTGGTCCTCCACCACCCCATCAAAGAAGAAGACAAGTCTGATGCCTGCTGAGGTGAAGGCCTCCACCCAGCTCTTTAGCACATCCATGTACTCCCTCCACTGGCCCCCACACAACCAGTCCTTACATGAGTACCAGTGGCGCAGGCAGGCCATACCATCCACAACGAGTGTGGGGCCTAAATGAGAGTGAAAATACAAATGTAATAAAGAGCAGGCCTGCATGCTAACCCACAAAAGAAACATCCCCATTAGATCATCAAAACTTGTTTTTCCTCAGTGCTGCCAGTAATGCCATAATCCTCATCCACTTTGTCTGTGTTCCTGTTAGCACACCTCTTCTCTGTCACTACTAGTATTACTGATGCTAAGGCCATGCATGTTGTTGGGACCAGCAGTGGTATTGTTACTTATGCAAATACCACCATGTTTAAAATGAGGGATACTGGACAAACCTACATGCTGTTGATCATTAAATGTATTAAATTAATTATTAATTAAATAATTATTTTTGTCTATCATCTAAATATCTGATCTCCCAAAGGATTCACTTCACTATTGTCTGCTCACATTAAAAAGGTAAAATGTTTGGAGCCCAAATTGAACTTTTATCTCCTTTGCGGATTAGAATTCACAGTTACAGTTTTTGGCTCATCACCCAGACAAGAGAGATGCATGTGTGTTTTCCCACTGATTGCATTATCTAAATATTACAAATTGACTTGTTAAAACAGGTATACCCAGTTGTACAGTTACTATCTAATAGCACAAGTAACAGTACTCTTAGCAATAATGTAAGTGGATGTATGGTTACCATCACTCGTATTGTTATTGTTATGACATGACCTGAAACAAGTACTGTGGACAGGTGTACAGTATTGCATTGGTAGAGCAGAAAGTTTTATGAAGCAGCACATTCATTCATATGAGCCTCACCAATGCTTTTATATTTTGTTTTAGCTCTCTGTAATTTATGGCGTTGTATTAGATACCTTGTAACTCTGGTTTTGAAAGGTGCCATAGAAATAAAGTTTACTTATTTGCTAATATCCCCATCTCCTCCCCTGACTCAACAGGAATGCAGTTGATGAAAACATGGAGTACATCAGTTTTAAGACACATCCACTGTCATACTGCTTGCACACAGTGAAATAAACTCAACTGTTAGTGTCAGCTGTGGTTGTGCAGCCTTGCTGCTGGCCTTTGGCAACATGTTGTCTGGCCATTTCTCTCAGGTTTACAGTCACACAGGCTTCCAGACAGCAGCGCTCCATAAAGTTCTGAAGACCTTTCACACCCATTTCTGCAGAGAAGAAACAGAGAGACAGAGTGAGACCAGATTCAGATTCAGATTCATTTTAGGGTAACTTAGCAAGATGCTAAATGATGCCAGAGTATTGGACTGCCAGTTTCATTTCACGTGTTCGTAACATCTTTAATGGTTGTTTAATGGCTGAGACTGTTTTGGTGTTATGTCGCTGTGGGACGCCACAAAACAAAACACAATGTGACAGCTTGCCAGGTTATTCAGCTCAGTGTTCAGTGGGAATAGACCTGAAAGCTAACAGTTAGCTTAGCTTCTAGCCGCTAAACTAATTTATTCCGAGGCTGCAGCGTTTCCTTTCCTTACAAACCAACTCGTCTTATACGAAGTTATGTCTGTAAAGACTTTTACCCCCTAGTATTACTTCACGTAGCTAAGACTTACTTTAAAATCTTGGTGTACACGAGCAGCATGTATCCTTGTTATGTTTACTAGGTGTAAATTCAAATTACTTCCTATGATCTACGCGTGGCGTCATCACGTTGCAAAACAAAGCACACGTGCTCGGCGCGCGGAGCCCACCAAGATTACGATGCAGTATTGCCATAGTAAGTTATCTGTGTGATTAATCCAAATATAAAAGACTATGCAGACCAAAAATGAAATTTACCCCTGAAACACAAATTGGACAACTCATTTAGATCATCATTGTACTGAGGCTGTAATGAAAAAATAAACTCCTTTATGTGGCATGAATGAGAATGGACCATTGAGGTTTTTGTGGGCTCAGTCCTCCCATAATAACTCCCCAGGCTGGGATCAGAGACGGGCTAATTGCTCTCCAGGCTCTCCTGGAGAATGGGGGCTCTTTTCTGGAGTCACAAGCTATTAGGTCTACCTTCTCAACACAAAGCACCCCCGTCCCTTCCACTCTATTGTCTGAGTGGAGCAGGAATAAAGAAAGGGACATATGCTGGATGTCAGTCCAGCTGTCAGCATCTGTCGTTCCTCAGCCAGATGCTCTGTGGACTCATTGGGAGGACAATCCACCCCTCCCAGTCGACTGATCTTTAAGGAGGGAGGAGCTGTGTTGTAAATCTGCCAGGTCCAGTCAGGTCCATGTTGAGAGCCTGATAATCAGAATGAATCGTTATTTTTATTTGCTATGTAAACAACAAGATGGAATACAGTACAAAGCATCAACATAACACAAAAATATTAAGTCACACAATGCAAAACAGGGCACTAGGAGGACAGAACAGATGTTGTTATATAGATAGATGGATGTACTTTATCGATCCTGTGAGGGAAATTGTTTTGTAACTAAACCAATGCAATAAAAGCGATAGAAAACAAAAAACTCCAGGAGCTGCTGCAACAGGCTGCCGCTCTCAAGGCACCATCTTGCCATGAGGTAGGTTATTGGGTGTTATACAGTTACATGTTGAGTTCAAAGTTGTTGATCATGACTGATCAGCTCTCAGGGTACTGAAGAAATGGAGACCAGGTGGCTTGGAACGGTTTGAAGTTGTCCTGTAAAGTTTTTCTAGAGTGGAGTGATCTGTCAACCGCTTGAGTAAGCGCTAAATGGATAATTTAGCTTTAGCTGTATCTTTCCAATTGGGCAACATAATCTTATTCACCGTTAATGCTATTAATCATGGTTTAGTCTGATATGAAGTGCAGAAAGTGACCCAGCATTGAGATGGTTGGACAAAGCGGGGTGCTAAGGCCGAGAGCTCAGAGGGACTGAACTGGTGTACAGAGCCAGAAGGCCTGTAGGCCAATAACTATATACTGCATGTGGACAGTAAGAGCATATCATCTGGGTTTCAGTTCAGTTTGTGAGATGTCTTATTAGCTCTATATAGGAACTTGAATGAACTGTGTTTTGGAGTTGCAAATCATGAAAAATATGTTGTTGCATGCAGTATATTCTTATTTTGTTTTCACTTAATTTGAATTGCTAAAAAAAATCAGACATGTGGGGGGCAGTTCAGAGGTCTCGAATCAGAATACTGTGTTGTATATCAAAATAAAAATGTGCTTTTATTATCATTTTATCAAGTTGATACAGTATGTACCCCATCAAGATCACTCACTGTTCAAACCTGGCTTGATCAGGACCAGACTCAGTTTTTGGACCCTGATATGAGTCTTTATTGTCTCAGCGAAAAATTTGTTTTCACAACCTGCACATGTTCATGTCACACATGATAAACATACACACAATATACCTGGATGTGCACATATACACATCATGTCCTTGCATATATCCTCTGTATGCGAACACAAAAGACCAGAAGTGGGAAGGGGTTTACATAATCCTGCATCCCATTTTCAGCAGTCAGTGTTTGGGTCTGTTGCCTATTCACGTTGGATCTTTTCAACTTCCTCCTCCTCCTCCAACGCTGACTCTTCCTTCTCCTCTTCGATCTCCTCCCCTTTGAGTTCCTCCCCCCTGTTGCCTCCCCCCTCCTCCTTGCTCCTGACCAAAGCTTGACTCAGGAGAAACAGAGGCAGATGTTCCAGGAGCACACGACTGCCCTCAGCCCTACCCCCCAACACCTCCCATTTGTACTGGATCAGCAGTTAACCCCCTGAAAGAATTGACCATACAAGCACGCGCACACACATACAAAGAACACCGCTGCACAGATCTGTACTGGCTCAACAGTTGTCCAACTGAAGGAGCAACACACACACACACACACACACATATATACACCAAGTGTTGTCCAAATCCCCTCAGTGTCCCTGATAGTAGCCACCCTGGGGTCAGGCCTGGTGTCAGCGTCCAGGGCCCAGGGTCTCTCAGGGCAGCTGGCCTGGCTAATCCTGCTGCTGGAGGCCACTGGTTCTCAAACTAAAGGCCAAGGACCCCCGGGGGGCCACAGGGCAGGGATCTCAGGGAGCAGGCGATTTGCTCAAACTGCAGGGTTTTTTGTTTGTTTGTGTGTTTGTTTAAAGTCCATTAAATATTAAACATTAAATTTCATGGTGAAGCAAGACTTTTACTGTGACAACAGTGTTGTGTGGGATTTTAAAAGCTGAGCCATCATCATCATTAATATGTTCAAAACTACAGCACGTTATTTAAAATCTGTTCAAAAACACCAGATATTTCATGGTAAATTACAGGGAAACATGTAAAACAAATGCACAACACATCTAGAAATGTTCCGTTCAATGTAATGGTGGAGCCATAAAACCAACAATCAGAATTTTTTTTATTTCACTCAATATCAGGGCTGCAACTAATGATTATTTTCAATTAATCTTCTGATTATTTTCTCTGTGAATTGACTAATTGTTTAGTCTTTATTAAATGTCAGAAAATGCCGATCATAATTTCCTAAAGCCCAAGGTGATGTTTTCAAATTGCTTGTTTAGTCCAACCAACTATCCGAAATGCAAAAATATTCAATTCAATATCACAAAAGACAAAGAAAAACAGATGCTAGAACTAAGTTGTGTTTGGCAATTTTGCTCGCACAATTAATCAATTATTAAAATAGTTAATCGATTAATTGACGATGTCAAAAATGTTTTTATCTAAAGTTGAAGCTATTGAAGTTTACATTTAAGAGGAACGTTGAAAATATTGATGCTCAAAAGGAAAAATTGCACACTCAATACAGAATACATACATGTTTTATCACAGAACTATATATCTTTCATAAAAAGCTTACTGATAGCCCAGACAGGAGGTAACATTATCATATATGTACTTTAACACAGGTGTAGTACAGGTTTGCTCTCACATTGAGGCTAACAGGTGGTGTAAGTTGTTACATTCCTGACTGGGATGGAAAGCAGGCAGCCTCAGGTCTTTGTGTCTCAGATGGGGAGGGGACACTGGGGTCTCGAGTTTCTGACATCACAGTGTTGTTGTTGCTGGGGAAGTCTTATCCATCAAGTCAGCGCTCGGCCACACGACTCTCCCTTTATCATTATAATCAGCACTGGAAAGATCCTCACTGCATCTATCTATCTATCTATCTATCTATCTATCTATCTACACCTCAACACAGTGTGATGGAATAAATGCATAATGAATGCAATGCATCAGACTAATGAAATAACACAGCAGCACAGGAATTTGTCTAATTGAATATTGGTCTCTATTCAGTCGTTCTTAAACCCTTTCAGCCTGGGCACAAATTAAATATTGCAGTCAGCACCGCGGCTAATTAAAAACCAGTATTCTTGTCATGTATGTGGGAACCCAGAGTAGAAGGAGTTACATTTGTTCTGGCTCAAATTGAATCCCTGTGAGTCCCTGTGAACTTTGATTTCTATAACTGACCAGACCAAAGGCTGCCATGCTATGTGCAACAGTGTGTGTGTTCATGTGTGTGTGTGTGTGTGTGTGTGTGTGTGTGTGTGTGTGTGTGTGTGTGGGTGGGTGGGTGGGTAGTTGGTGTGATGGCAATATTGTGGAGGTTCCCACGACGGCCATCCATCCATTTCTTGGCACGCACACACACACACACACAGGCCATATGGCCACCTCATACCCCTCACATGCCTCCACTGTGATTTGGCCCGGGGTCCCATCAAGCAACCAGTAGCTTCACCTACAAAGGCATTTGGCCTGTAGATCAGAGGATGGAGAGAGAAGTAAAGGAGTAAGAGACAGAGGAAGGAGAGATAGATGGGAGGAACATGTTGATAGAGTGAGGAGGAAGAAGAAGATGATATAAAATGGGAAATTAAGAGACTTTATAGAGAGATAGAGATGAGGGAAGCCATTTGGTAGTTGGTTGGTGTTGTGGTGTTTGGGGAGCAGATGGCCGGGGCTCGAGGAGGGGCGTGTCTTGTCCTCGCGACCCTTCACAAATCACACGGTTTCTCCCCCGAGGGGCTCGCGACTCGCAGTTCAATAAGAATCAATGGGAATTACTTCGCGAGAGAAAGGGATGAATGGGCGGCGGGGCGCGAGACCTCTTCCTTTGTTGTCCCCCTGCATGTCACAGAGCTCCTGGTCTCACACACACGCGCGCGCGCGCGGACCCACATTCGCGCGCACATGCAGTTACACGTACACACATGGGCTAGACAATAGGAAAGCACTTCAGTTAAACAATCGACCTCCAGTTAAACAATTTTTTTACCTCACACGCGCGCGTGCACGAACACGCGCACACACATACACAAAGAGGGATCAGATGGGAGGAGTTTCTACTTTCTGCTGTTTCCTTAAGACACAATTAGAGAATCTCCTGGCATAAATTATGTTTTAGGGGAAAATGTCGTCTTGATGCTGAGGGGGGGTCACTTTCCATCTCACCATGCCTTTCAGTCACGCTTTGCTGGCTTAATCGGAAAATGTGTGCCACGTCATGGTGATGAATGACTGATAGTATATTGGAGTAATACAGAGAGGGAGAGAAAGAGCACCGGGGACCTCTGAAAGTCGGGATGAGTGTAAATAAAAGGCTTCAAGAGAGGGATTTTACGCCACGCCACATAGGAGCATTGTATGCTATTGAGAAGGGGGCTGAAATCAACTGGTTAAATGAAATGAGCAGCTCGGAGCAGCGTCCTATAGCTAAACACACATACGGGTATCTGGAAAGACGGTGGCAGGCAAGGATAATAGTGTTAAAGCTTAAGGTTAAAGGCCCTTGAATCAGCGTCAAGGGGTGGAAAGAGCACATCATGGACACGCAGCCACATTAGACATATAGGCTTCTCATTTATCTATACACTGACCCAGAGGGAATTACAGCCAAGCAGGTCATCAAACTTATGCAGTGATAGGACAACACCAGCTATGCACACAGCAATGCATCAGCACTGAATGTGTTGACATGATAGACTGAAAGTTGTCCATAGGGATAAGATGAGTTAGTTGTGGAGTGTGAATGAAGGCCTTGTTTTGGGGACAGCAGCAGACCAAAACAGTGATGCAGTGCAGAGGGAGCAGCTCCAATTAGAGTTGTTAATTAAGACCCCCTCCTCCCCAAGTGCGTGTGTGTGCTCATATGTGTAAACATCAGAAGTGGTGTAGTACTCTTCAGTACTTGTTCTTCAGTGGGCTTCACTATCTGCTCCAACACATTAATAAGAAATCATTCAGAGGAGGTCCTTTCTGGGTCTTTGTTGTAATGTCCTGTGAAGTTTGAGTTGATTGACAAGTATGGCAGCAAAACCCAATCAGCTAACTTATCTGTCCAATCAGCAACTCCCTTCCCAGCATTTCATTTCCCTAATCCCAGAGTGAAGTTTCAGTGTTACAACAGACAGGTCACATAATTACACATTGCACTGTACAACACTGTACAGGTATATTCAGAGGTTTATAAATAACTTTGCATCATAGGAATTCCACCTTTAATGACTCAGTAGCAGAATCACAAAACAGCAGAACACATTTGGGTATTTTCTTATGGCGTCTGTTTAAGTTTAGTGAAAGGTGGACAACATTCATGGTATACCAACATTTTCAGATACTTCAGGGCCAGAGATGAGTTTATAATAACATCCTGCCAACAAGTGCGAATTCTTTCCCCACATTTTTTCTGCGGATGCACACAGATATGCAAATGAGACAGTGGGTCCTGTGTTGAGCCAGTGTTATGTTCCCATACAGAGAAGATTTTCAGGGACTTATATTGTCTCCTTGGTAGCTGTAGTTGTAGTCTCTAAATGTTTTATATCTCTTGTGATTGTATCCAGGGAATGTGATATTTTATCAAATATGTTGTAAGATTACTGTTTATGCAACCGGCCATGCGCTCTCTCTCTCTCTCGCTCTCTCTCTCTCTCTGGTGCTGTATTATTGTGGGAGAGCAGGTGCTGGCGGCCCAATTACCATACAGCTGAAAGCACAAAGAAAAAAAAACTTTACTCCCTCTATGCCTCCCCTCCTCCTCCTCCTCCCCCTCCTTCTCCTCACAAAGTCCCTTAATGACAGCCACGCGAGTGACACACCACCAAGTCTTTTTTACTTCCTCTACCAAAGAGCAAGTAAGGGAAATACAGAGGCATGCAGTGACAAAGGTTTAGGTGTGTTGGCCTGCAGCTAGAGTGTGCGTATTTTGGTGCGTCTTTGCGCACTTGGTTTAGATTTCTTTCAGAGAGTATTTCACCTGCAAGCACATAAAGCTGTCCTTTATCGATTAAAGTGGTTCAAAATATAATTAAGGAGCATAAATGAAGGCTATCAATTGGAATTTGAGAAGTGATCACCATGAACGTAGAGTTGGATGTATGGGGTGGACTGTAAATGTATGCACCTAACCTTATTCTTGGCATTAAAGTGATGTTATATTGCGATTCCTTAAGGGAAACAGCGCGAATTGATCGATCAAATGCCCTCCCTGACATTTATTATGTACCATTAAATCAGTAGATCAAAGCAAGTGCACATTATGTAAGTTGGCATAATACATAATTATATGATGATATGGAGAGATATGGTGTAGGACATAAATAAAGATAAGGTAATAGGAACAGATCGACTTCTTTTGGGGGTGTGAACATGTGAAAACCACTGCAGGGGTAACACCATAGGAATGTGGCGCAGCAGATGGTCGTTGTAACGCAGTTGGGACGGCTGGCTGCCGGCTGGCCATGCACCGAACAGGCCAGCCAAGGCTTTGCCATAACCCCAAATATGAGGAGCCACCCTCGTACTGGCTGCCGCGTACATAAATCACTTGATGCTGCCATGTGGAGGATTTCGTGCAGAGGTTAAAGAATTTGTCGCAATGTAAATGGGCCCTGTGTGTTGTGTTGTGGAGGAGGGAGGCATCAGGGGAAGCAAGGGGTTGTTGCACATTTAACAGCTCACTAGCCATTTGGTCTGTCTCTTTGAGTGAAAGAGAGGGGGGGGGGGGGGGGGG
>LKNJ01000217.1:0-114162 GCA_002120245.1 Maccullochella peelii | reverse complement strand
GTGTTTTCACCAAACGCTTCTCTCCTCCGAGCAGGCGTGGTGGGAAATTTAACATCCTCTGAGTTGGCACATCATTGGCAGCGCAGCGTGAAATTCCGCCTCGTTTGGTTTTACGGCGGTGTCAGAGTGTGATAGTAGCAGGGGTGTGAAAAGGGAGCAGGTAGTAGCCCTTATTAGGCCCCTCATCAACACGGGAATTAGGCTGTGAAGTTTATTGGGAGGCCTCCTAATGGCCCTCTGCTGCTCTGCGGAGGGAGGGAGGCCTCCAGGCCAAGCAGCTGTTGACTCTCTCTGTCTCTCCTCAGGGGACGTTTTCACTGATCATTGAAGCTCTGCACACTGACTCCCTGGACGACCTGGCAACAGGTGGGTGACAGCCAGAGAAGGCAGCAGTGTAATTCAAAGACAGGCCAGAAGGCTAATAGTGGCCTTGTTTTCTGTCAGTAGCATGTTTTCCACTTAGTGCTCAGCCATTAGTGCTAAACAGGGCAACACAAAGTGTTTTAGATTCTTCCCCTTTAGAGCATTATACTGACAAAACTATATACACGAATTTCCTACATATAGAGCTTCCTTCCAAAATAGATGGCATGTTACTTGATGTGTGTTTATGTGTTACATTAATACATGAATATGCTGAAAATGCAGATGCAGAAATCCTTTTTTAGCATAAACACATGTGTGATTATAAATACCTTATTTTAAAGACAGTCTCTATGTGTCACACTTCTGGAGGTTTATTTAACACCACATAAGGAAGCCAGCTGATATTTGCTCCTGTAGTTTATAGTAGTCCAGTAGTTTATGTCCTGCTCTTATCACTGCACAAATGATGACTAACTGACTACAGCACCAGAGTGTGTGTGTCTCTGTTGGTGGTGGTGGAGATAATGAAAAAGCTGGTAGTCACCAGATGTAACCTATACTCACTTTCTAAAAAGAGAGTGCACAATTCACATCTTAAAACTTGTTTATATCCAGGCAGCAGCATCCACCACTTTACTGTCTTGGAACCATAAGAAAGTATTTTATTTCTGTCAGAAAACCACCTCCCCAAAACAATATATTTGGTCAAAAATACTTATGCATGTGTGACTGTCTTTCTATAGAAGGCTAAACTAACAAATATTCATTATAAAAAGAATTCAAAGATCTAAAATCTAGTAAACAAATGAGATAAAAACTAATAATTTATGACAATGACAGGGTGTCACCCCTTGTGCACCTCGTGACTCTTCTGCAGAACATCATGCTGTCAGCATTCAATCATAACACTAACAGTAATAACAATCACTGACTTTTGCAGACAACCCGGAGCGTCTGATCAGCAGGATCACCACTCAGCGTCACCTCACTGTGGGAGAAGAGTGGTCCAAGGATATGCAGACAGCCGGCAGAACTGAGCTGCGTTACTCCTACCGCTTCCTGTGTGATGAGCACTACTACGGCGACGGCTGCTCTGTCTTCTGTCGGCCCAGAGACGATGCTTTTGGGCACTTCACCTGCGGCGAGCGTGGGGAGATCATATGCAACTCTGGCTGGAAGGGACAGTACTGCACTGAACGTAAGTGGATTTGCTTATTAATCCAACACCTATCATTCAGGCTGTATGGGACAACATGAGGAAAGGCCATAAAATGGGGGTAAAAGGGACAAAGAAAACAGTGGTTCATCTTAGTAGTATTGAACTAGTTAATATTTAAATTCACTGCCAGCTGCTTGTGGGATAGATAGCTGAAGGACCAGCACAGTCATTAGCAGTAGGTGCTGATGTTTACATAGAGCGTCTGATCCCACAATACTACCTCAATACATGAGCAACAATAATGCATGCTTCACTTTAGTTTTGGCTTAGAGAGGAATCATTATCAGCTGAAAAAATATTATTTAACTGTGAAAACGAGGGGGCTGTGAATTAACATTAATGAGGCAAAGACGTTGTGAAAAGTTTACAAATTACTTTTCAAAGTTAGTCACTTGCCTATCTTTATTGTTTGGGGACTGTTTTCCATCTCCTAATGCGGGGCCCGTGTGCAACAGGCGTCAGTTAGTTATCCCATAGCACCAGAGGCCTCCATTCTAATGATCCGCAGTGGCTCCTCAGTAATTCACACGCCGCGTGCCTTCCATTAGACCACTGGGGCCTCCTCGCCCCAAACCTCCTCCCCGATTGGCCAAGTGGGGGTCCTGTATTGTTGCGGCTCGGGCTGCTGATTGGTCGAGCGGGGTTGTGTATTGTTGTGGAGGGGGCAGCTGCTCGGTGAGAGGAGACAATGGAGCAGCTGTCTGGTGGTTAGCTCCACACAGACCAGCTGGCCCTGGGGGGGAGGTGGAGGGGAGTGAGGAGAGACGGGAGGAGGAGTGGAGGAGGGAAAAGGAGAATGCAGAAGAGGAGAGGAAGAATTGAGGATGAAGAGAGGGGATAGGTTGATGGAAGAGGAAGGGAGGAGAAGAGGAGAGGGGATAATGGTGAGAAAAGGGACTTCTGACCCACTGTCAAGGGGAGAAAGGGGGCTTTGTGTGGGATGCTTTTGTGTTGGAGAGCAACCATGTTAAAGGAGAGGGCTTGTTGACTGGTTCACCCGTTTGGTGACCAAAGGTGTTGTAGCTCCCTGTGGGCTGTTAAAGCTGAAAAGTAACATTTTCAGAAACTTTTGTAGTATTGCAGAGACCAACACACTCAGGAATGAACTGATGACCCCGATTACCCTCACGATTTTATTCTTTTCCACTTTGGTAGCTAAGTTTGGTCCAGAGTGTCTTTAACCACCAAACATGAGCTGCAGGCCTCTTTCTACTTTATTAGGCTTCTATGACAGACAGACAGACAGACAGACAGACAGGTAAAGAAATTGGAAAGACAGGCAGGCTGAAAGACAGAGAAACAGATAAGAAGGTCGGGGCACCAACCAGACAGGCAGGCAAGCAGACAGCAGTTTGAAAAGGCTCTCTGTGAATGGGAGGCTGATGGAGGGTAAACACACATGTTTCCAACACTGGATTTCCCATGATTCACCTGTCACTATTTGTTTCCTCCCTGCAGCAATCTGTCTTCCTGGCTGCGATGAAGAACATGGCTTCTGTGATAAACCTGGAGAGTGCAAGTAAGTTACAAAAACAATAAAAATTTATTTTTTCACATCTTGGAGTTGTTTAGATGGCTTGTGAATAGATAAATGTAACATCTTTATACAGCAAAATGTTTTCTGATCATTGTTTTTTCTAGGTTTTTTGTTATGAACTGTGTTTAATGAATGTTGTGTTCCCAGGTGTCGTGTGGGCTTCAGTGGGCGTTACTGTGATGACTGTATCCGTTACCCAGGCTGCCTCCATGGCACCTGCCAACAGCCCTGGCAATGTAACTGCCAGGAGGGATGGGGTGGGCTCTTCTGCAACCAGGGTGAGTTTACTGAGAGATTTACTGCTTTCTTGGGACCCCCTGGGACTCAATCAGCCCTCTTTGTTTCATATTTAAACTGGGGTGTTTATACATCTTGTTTCTTGTTGATGTTTCCAGATCTGAACTACTGTACACACCATAAGCCCTGTCTTAATGGAGCCACCTGTACCAACACTGGCCAGGGCAGCTACACTTGCTCCTGTCTGCCTGGATACACAGGTGCCAGCTGTGAGATCCAGGTCAACGAATGTTCCGGAAACCCTTGTCGCAATGGAGGCAGCTGCACTGTGAGTATCTATCAAAAGACGTGATGTGTTGATAAGAACGAGTACATTCGTGGCAGCAAGCCTGTGTGTAACCACTGTTTACTTTATTTCCAATTTAGGACAATGATAACGGCTATAAGTGCACCTGCCCACCTGGTTTCTATGGCAACAACTGTGAGTTAAGTGCCAATACCTGTGCAGATGGGCCTTGCTTCAATGGCGGGCGTTGCGCCGACAACCCTGAAGGTGGCTACTTCTGCCAGTGCCCGATGGGATACGCTGGCTTCAACTGCGAGAAGAAAATCGATCACTGCTCCTCCAACCCCTGTTTAAACGGTACATTGTCCTCTGTGTTTGTAAGATCACCTCCAATTTAACCTGAACCTAGAATTAATCTGGAGACTAATCCTCGGTCTTTGTCTCAACCCCTGTGCAGGTGCAGAATGTGTGGATGTGGTGAACTCCTATCTCTGTCAGTGTCCTGAGGGATTTTCAGGTCCTAACTGTGAGGACAGCAGCAGCATCTATGGACACTGTCTGTCCTTCCCTTGTCAGAACGGTGGGACATGTCAGGAGGAAGTGAACAGCTACACCTGTACCTGCCCTCCAGGTATGACAGCACTCAACACGTGTCTTGTGGGATTATTTTTACATTATTTGTTTTTTATGTATTTTCATATTAGTTTTGTTCTAGACTTTAACACTTTGCTTCTTCTGCAGGATATACTGGTGAAAACTGCAGCTCCCCCATCTCCCGCTGCCATCACAACCCCTGCCACAATGGAGCCACCTGCCACGAGCGTGGCGGTCGCTATGTGTGCGCCTGTGTGCCTGGCTACGGCGGTCACAACTGCCAGTTCCTCTTGCCAGAGGTGGTGGATGGACCAAATCAGCGATATTCGAAAGTGGAAGAAGGTGAAGACGAGGAGGATGATGACAGCGGATTCCCCTGGACGGCCGTGTGTGCTGGCGTCTTCCTCGTTCTTGTTATCCTGATTGGCTGCTCAGTGCTGGTGGTCTACATTCGGGTCAAACTGCAGGAGCGGCACAGTCACCACGGTGACAGTGTCCACAGTGACAGCCACGAGACCATGAACAACCTCGCGACCACCAACAATTGTCTCCGCAGCGACAAGGAACTAGGCACTATGATGACAACGTCAATTAAAAACACCAACAAGAAGGTGGATTACCATTCGGACCTCACTGGGTCACTGGGTGGTCTGAGTGGAATCAGCGGACTCAACGGATCAGAGAAGAACGGCTTTAAGACTCGCTACCCCAGTGTGGAGTACAACCTGGTCCATGAGCTCCGGCCTGAGGAGCTGTCACTGTGTAAAGAAGAGGAGCGTGACGAGCCGGAGGTTAAATGTGAAATGCTGGATGAGTCTGTCTCAGAGGAAGGATACAGGAAGAGACAAAACAGGTACAAAGCTGTCAAAGTAAATGCTTACATAGGTACACTGCTTGGAAATTTTGTATCATGCATGCCTTAAACTGAAAAATGCACACATGTGAATCTGTTCTGAATCTATTTGTGTTATTCTTCGTCCCACAGTGACGCATCAGAAAAGAAACAAGTAGAAGAGTCACCAAGCTGCAGTGAAGCAAAGTATCAGTCATCCTGTGATTTGAACTATCACACAGCAAGTGATCTTAAATATCAGTCGACCAGTGACGTCAAATACCAGTCAACCAGTGATGTTGTATACCACAGTCCCAGTGACAGCAGGTACCAGTGTACCACCGACACCAAATACCAGTCCGTCTACGTCATGTCGGACCAAAAAGATGAATGTATCATCGCTACAGAGGTGAGTACACAAAAATAGGATTATCTGTGTGAAAAATATACAGAATGATTTTTAACACCAAACACTGACTTTTTTTTTCTCTGTATTACAGGTATGATACCAGTCCAGAGCAGACCAGCTCGGACCAGTTTCCTCTGGTTGAGGGCAGTCCACACATACCAGCCCTGAGCAGTAGAGCTCAGCTTGTCTCCAGGAGGTTTTACTCCTGCTGTTTGCTGCTGTTCCCTGGGATTTACCGGAGGACTTTGAGCCAAGGTGCTACCGAGCCGACGTGGAATCAGTACCGACTTGGCAAGGACTTAGTACTACAGTAGTACTACGGGTGAATACTGGACATTTTTGACCTTCTATGGATGTAGGTCTAATCTTCACTCAGTGCTACGGATGAAGTACCAGAAGACAGTACTAGCACCAGTACAAACTTTGTACAGAAACAGTGCTGAATGAGTACTCACACAGTCAAATGGTGACTGCTGGAGAACTGATGAAGAGCTCGTTTGGTGTCTGTTGCAGCAGTGGCTCGAGCCAGGATGAACTCTTTTCTCCTGATAAACTATGGAGTATTGACTTGGATGTTGACCGATGATATTGTAGTACCGTGGAGTACTGATTGAATGAACAGTGTAGTACGTTTGGAGTACTGAGAACTTTTGAAGTACTGTTGTAGTACTGTTATGTGCTGTGGTTTTACAATGCAGTGTAAAAGCTGTTGTGGATATTGGACAGTTCATGTTCTGAGCAGTTCTGCAGAGTAAAGGATGAAGTCCCTGTACTTCATTAGTACTACAGCTGTAGTCTGTTTATTGCTAAAAATTCGTTAAAAAAATCTCAGTCTGAGCTTTCCTGACAAAACAAACACAACATTAAAAACAGCAGGACATCTTTAACTCTGCAGCACTGACAGACACAGTGTTGGCTGAGCTGGTTCTCAGCAGAAAATAGAGAACTGAAGACTCCAGTAGTGACTGCAGATCGATCCAACATGGATCCTGTTGGGCCATACTGGCCCCCTGACCCCTGAAGGTTGTGATAGACAGGGCAATGTTTTGGGCAGGGCAACCTAGGAAACACAACAATCTCCATAAGAGAACAAAGCAAGAGACAGTGAAACAAATCAGACAAAACATAAGGGAAGTGTAATTATCCAATTACATCATTTTTCCTGGCAGCTTCTTAAGCCACAATTTATTAACAAAATGAGCAAAAAAGTTGCTTAGTACAAACTTTTCCGAACCTCTGATGGTGCTGTTGTGTTTCCAAGTAAGCCGAGCTATAAATGATTAGTCTTAACTGCCAAGACCTCATTGCACTATGGAGGGTTGTGTGTGCGTGTGTGTATGAGTGTGTGTGTACAAAAGAGGTGATGCCTGTGTGTGTTGTCAAATGTATGCACTGCCCACTCCCGCTCCCTTCACTCCCAGTCTTCCACTATTAGCCAATTGAAGGACACCATCACCCTGCCTGCCGTTGGTTTGGGTAATTTGTTTTTATTTTATTTGTTATCTAAAGAAAGATGTATTCTTTTAATTTAATTATGTAATTATTTGCGTTCCATTCTGTTGTGATTCTTTTTGTTAAACCTGTTATAATTTAAGTTGGATTGTTTTTATTTGGCAGATAATGTATGTATGTAAGTATGTATGTATGCATGTATGTGTTAGGCACTTGAGACACCTGTGACTGTGTTGTATTTAAGAGAGATGTCATATGTACAGAGCATGTCATTTTTATTACTGGAAAACAGCGCAATATTTTTCCAAAATAAAGGAGGAATGAAATATAGCACATCTGGTGTTGAGTGGTTTTATATTTATATGTGGTTTACATGCACTTTAGGAACAAATAGAATGATTATGACCAATAAGCAACTTCCTGCTGTGTGTTGTGATACTGGCAGTGGCTTCACCTTACAGTATGTGTGTTATGTTGTATATTTAGTGTGCACAGCTAATGCTTTAGCCATATTTAGGGGATGGCAGAGAGAGCTTTGCATCATTACAAAAGATAGAAAAGCAAAACATTAGCAAAAAAGCTGCTCTCATATGCAGCCATTTTCACTTTTGCAGTTCCCTTAAAGGGCAATCTAACAAATTTAAGCTGAGGATTTGTTGTCGCTAAGTGATATTGTGTTGGTATTTGCATATGTGTGTGTGTGTGTGTGTGTGTGTGTGTGTTTGCCTGACGCAGCAGTAGACTGTCTCCTTGTGGAACCACTAAATGAGACAAAGACACACCCCATAATCATAGACCACTTAGCTAGCCTCCTCTGAGGCCAGAGCCATCTCTTTGTGTGAGTATTATGTGTATGTGTGTGTGTGTGTGTGTGTGTGTGTGTGTGTGTGTGTGTGAGAGAGAGAGAGAGAGAGAGTGTCTGTGTGTGTGTTCATATGTGCATGGCTGTTCATGTGTATTTATATTATTGTGTGTCTTAGTGTCTTCGTGAATTAATGTAATACATAAGTATCAGCACGTGCTTGTGTGTGTGTGTGATCTTGTTTTAAGCCGAGGGGTATTTATAGCTGGAGAGAGAAACCACCAGTCTGGATTTAGTCCCAGTTGCCCCTGCCTGACTACTCCGCATGTGTGTGTGCATGTGTGTGTATGTTATTTAGCGACCACTGGGAGTGTAGTAGTCATCAAAGAAGCTCATCTGGTTCACAGTCTCATATAAACACACACACGCACACAAAACGGTGAAATTGGATGACAGATGATCAGAAATTTACGACAATTACAGAGGACAAACTGTATTAAGTCTCTACATGGAGCGCACACACACACACACACACACACACACACACACACACACACACACGAACACAGGTCATGGCCTTGCTGACTAAAGTTAGATCTACATAATGAGGTAGAAAAGAAAAGAAAGTTGAGCTGAGTTCATTTTTTCATTCATATATTGATCCAGAGTCACTTTAAATGTAAGTCAAGTTTCCTCCACATCCCAACTGACTTTACAGACCGACATGTTGGAGCAGTGACCTTCCCAGTGGTTGTAGACACGGGACTGTTGCCCTTCCAAAGACTGCAACTGTGACTGCTCAAAAAGTATTTGCTTGTATTACACAAGCGGCAGGCAGTTGTTAGCACATACCATGCTAAGCTTTTTAACTTAACTTTTTTTCAGTGCCACAATAGCTTTTTGCTGAGTTGGAAAATCACAGGAGACAGGCTTAAAGCTGGTCCTTTGTTGTTGTTAGGCTGTCCTCCGGCCCCGAACACACTCGCACACACTCACATCCTCCCGCTCTGCATCTCTCTGGTGTCAATAGTCAGACAAAGCCCTGGTCACTGGCTGCCATATGCTGCCCTGCTGCACATAAAGAACAGCCCTCTTTGAACTTCTGAGGGGGAAATCAAACTTTCTTCATGGTAAAATATATATAGAAGTATATATTAGGTCAGTCACATATTCACATGGACTTCTTTTTCCCTTTCATATGATACTTACTGTAACAGTTCAGCCAGTTTCCATCTTCTTCTTAACTCTTAAGGATATTTAAATACCATGATTTAAAACACAGGATTTAGAACCTCCATTATTTGGTGACACACATGTGGGTGATGTTTAAGGCCAAACATCAACAAAAGCAACACAAATGTGAAAATACACAAAGTATTCATGCGTGTCGGATAATATATTGTCTCTTTTAGTCTCCTCGTCTTTCTCTCCTCTCACACACACTTTTTATTCTGACAGGGAGTAGGCAGGACCATAGCTAATCCAGAGAACAGGCTGTTTAAGTGTGTCTCTGCTATAATCTGATTAATCTGTCCATTCATACGCTCCTCTCTTCTCTTCTCCTCTCCTCTCCTTTCCTCTCACAGATCTGTTTCAATGTATGTGTGCATCAGTGTGTTTATGTGTGTAAGCAAGCATGTCAATGTCCATTGGTTTGTATGTGTGTGTGTGTGTGTGTGTGTGTGTGTGTGTGTGTGTGGGAGAGAGAGAGAGAGAGAGAGAGAGAGAGACATTGCTGGGAAGAGGGTGACAAGGGGGGAAGAAAAAAGCTCACACTTGGCCACTGACCCATCTTTTGTCCACACACTGGTCACCTGTCATACACACACACACGTGCACACACTCACACACACACACAGTACTTCGCTGAAAGCGGTTGAAACTTGAGAAACTGGGGCACCCTTGTGTGCTGGGGGGTTAAGGTGCTGACCATGAACGACAGCATTCTCTGTTCAAGTCCGGCCGGGGACCTTTGCTGCATGTCATTCCCCAAATAATTTCCTGTCAGCTCTCAAATGAGGGCATAAAATTTGCAAATATATATTTGTTTAGGTCACAGCAACATCATACATCGACAGGCATCTATATACAGGGGTGTAGTGGTGAGGGGGAATAATGCAACCAGGGCCCCAACATGGTGAGGGCCCTCAAGAAGCCTGGAATTAAATGTTTGCTTTTATGTGCAATTTAGACATTTTACGTTATTAACCTCATAAGTTAATTATTATTGGTGGCTGAATAAAGTGTTTGACAGACAATTCACCTGTTTTACAGTAGATTAATATTGGTGTATAGATTGAAACTAGCTACGTAACATTGCAAAGTTGCAACATTCCCCTCCCTCCATCTTCTCGCGTTACTGAGGATGTGAGAGAAAGGTGAGTTCATAAAGTGGCGTTCATCAAGCAACTGTTTGCAGCAGTTTACAATGAAAGAAGATTTGCATCAAACATCAAGAGTGAACGCAACTAGTTAGCACTGTAGTCATGCAGAAGTCTTATTCAGTTGTTTATTATGGAGTACAGTCCTTCCTTAGTGTAAAGGCCAGAAAACAGGGCTTTTTTCTATGTTTGCCTCATGGCTAGTGCACAGTAAAACCTAAAGACTCTCTCCAAGCAACCCTCATCATAAAAGTATCACAGACTGTTGGAGTAATATTCGATTAAACGTGGTATTAAAAGGTAAGATGCATGTGTTTAGTTTAGTTGTTATTCAGTTATTTATATATATATATTATGTGCGAGAATTGATGATGAAGTGGTGAAGGGGGCTCAAATTTTCTGGCTACGCCCCTGTCTATATAACATGTGACACAATCATGTGACAGTATCCATGGTATTCACACATTTAATTTGTGATTTAATTTAATCTTTTTATCTCGAGACACTCGTCCTATTGTGGGAAACTTGATTGCGAACATCTAGATTTGCCCTTTTGTTTCTGACTGACTGATTTGTTGTATTTGCTTTATTTACTCAAGTTTAAGATTCAAATTTAAAGGCCACTTCACCACTAAATACAAAGCATAAAAGTCTTTTTCTACAAAACACAAAGTACATTTTAAGCCTTTTTCTTCTCTTCATGACTTCACATTTTTGCTGATTTTTCTGTCCCAACAAAAGCAACAGCATCATTCACAGTGATTCAATGACTCACTGACTTTACACCTCTCTCCACTCTGTCTTTTATTAGCATTTTAATTTGTCACCAGGACAAATCCCCAAACACATGCAGCATTACTGACTAGTGATTTTTGGGCTAAATCTTGTGGGAAAACAGAGATTTCTCTCTCAGCCTTCCTCCATTGTTGAGTTTTAACAAACGAAGTGAGCACAGCAGCCCGAGTCACACAATGACAGACAGCTTATTCAGCTACTTCATCTGTCGCAGCTCCCCAGGGACCAGGCTCTGATCTTTTCCCAGAGCTCCATCTCTCTCTTTCACTTACTCTTTCTCCCCCTCTTTTCTTTCTTCCTTTTTCCCTGATTGTCTCTCTCCTCTGACTCTGTTTATATCTCCACCACATGACTCTATTAAATGTCTTTTTTCCTTTTCTATGTACATATATTCTTCATTTAAATCATAGTTTCGGGGGTGCAGTTGGAAGTCAAAGCAATTGAAACAAAACACATTTCTCAGCTCTCTTTGAGTAGATGTTTGAGCATTGTTTTTGTTTTTATTTTGTTTATTGTCGTTTCTCCCTGGGGGTTAAAGCGGGTTGTAAAGACAGAGTCATTCCTTCAGAGACACCAGCTCCCATCAGCGCCTTCTGGCCATTACTGGTGCATCGTGGGAACAGCTTGGCGAGGACAATGATTGGCTAGAACAATGAAGCTGGGGGGGCAACACAAAGGACACGCCTACTGCATGATGGGAAAGAGCAGCGGAGGAAGCAGATGTTGCCACAGAGGACACACAGGAGGGGAGAGAGAGAGAGAGACAACAGATGTCTCTCTCTCTCTCTCTCTCTCTCTCTCTCTCTGATGAGTTGGATTTGTATTCAACAAGGTAAGAAGAGACGACAGCTTTACCTGCTTTTGACAGAGTGATGCTTTGTCCAGAGCACAGCAGGATGGTCAGACCTTTGCACGTCACTATTGTGGTCGAGTCGCTCTTTTGCGGTGGTGTGGGATATTTCCCGACACTTTTGAGATCAGGCTTCTGCCCGACAACCACAAGGTACCTGATGTTCTCCTCAAAAATGTCTCCTTAACTCTCTAAATTCTCGACCTCCCAATTAAATGTCACTTTAATGTGAAAAAACATGATAACTACAAATTAAAGGCCTGGGCGGCATGGTGGTGCAGTGGTTAGCACTGTTGCCTCATAGCAACAGGGTTCTCGGTTCGACCCCACCGGAGCCTTTCTGTGTGAAGTTTGCATGTTCTCCCGGTACTCCGGCTTCCTCCCACTATCCAAAGACCTGCATGTTAGGTTAACTGATGATTCTAAATTGCCCGTGACTGTGAATGTTTGTCTGTCTCTATGTGTGTCCAGTCCAGGGTGTACCCCGCCCAGAGTGTCAGCTGGGATAGGCTCCAGCGACCCTCTGAGGATAAGCGGTATAGATAATGGATGACGATGCTTCCATGAAGCTGAGTGGTTTGATGAGATGTCAAACTAGCTGAATGCCTATGGGTTCTCGGTTCGACTGATATAGGGATATATCATAGGGAGAAATCTTCCTATGCCACAACACATGAGTAGGTAAAGATGGGTCCTGCAAAGGAGGAAGCAGATGTTGCCACAGAGAGAGACAACAGATGTCTCTCTGAAGAAGCTAAGAAGCTTCGAGTTTGATGAAGTGTTTCACACTGTGAAACAAGTCTGACACATGTAATGTATTTATATTCTGTGAATACAAATCTAATATATATATATAATAATACATATAATATAATAATCTAATATATATATATATATATATAATACATATAGATAGATATACAGATCAAATAACAACTCAGGCTCTGAAACCATAAGAACCACTGCTTCAATTTCTGCAGGATACTTTTCTTGGTAAACAGGGAGACTTTCTTGGCACCACGACGTCTCAGGTACCAAAACATAAATCTAACATAAGAGTGGCAGCTAAAGTAAAAATGTTATTGCTCTGCTAGGGCACCTGCAGAACAGTTGGAATTTACCCAGAACAAGGTTTAGTTTGGATGGCACTTCAGCACCCAAACTATGATAAAGAAAGACCACAGCAAACTGAATTGACATCTCGAGTGTCTCATTCCTTGTTCTGTCCTGCATCCGTGTTCCCTTTTTTCAACGTTCTAACGTTTTACCATTCTTCTAAGTGCCATCTCTGGCTCACAGTGTGATGGTGACCTGCATGTAACATCTCACCTGTTAGCCACCGTCTTTCTTTCTTTCACAGTAGAAGTGTTCGCTAATGGTTTCTGCAGGAAGCATTTATCTTGTTTGTATTATAAAGCACAGAAGGCTTGGAAAGACTGCAATGAGAAACTGTGAGTCAGATTGAAACTGAAGAAGTGTTAACAGTGACAGTGACTCGAACATCACTGTTTACACAACAAGGAAACTCATGCATTCTTGTTACAATAGCATTTTTTGTATGATGTAAGATTCCTATTTTGTGTCTTTTCTCATCGGCTTCTTTTGGAAGGTTCTCCCTGCTTTTACACCTTCCTCATATATTTTACTATTCTTGTTTTTACTTCCTGTAATGCACTAAATCTACATTCTGTTATTGTATTAAACTCGGAGTCAGAACAAATTTGTAATTCTAAATATGGAGGTCATTTGGTTTCTTCACTGTCCACAACACAGTTTGCTGGTTTGCCTTTACACACCACTCACATTGGTAGCTAGTTCATGGGAATACACTCTTGTCTTCAATGTGGCCATTCATGGTGGCTAGACAAATTAGACAAATTCACACAATAGTACTTGCCAATTCATTCCATGAAGATAAAAAAGAAAGAACAGCTGATGGGAACAAATCTCCTTGTGTTCACTGACGGTGCCACGAGGGAACAGTCATCACCTAAAGTAAAAAGCAGTTGAGACATCACTAGGTCGCCAGATTTGGGTTGCCAGGTCTGATCCGCTGAGACAAGAGGTGTGGTCGAGAGCTACTAAAGTGTGCTCCGGGATGTTTCTGTGATTAGGCGCTGTGTCTGTGTGTGTATGGTCTTTGTTTTCATCTGTGTGGTGTGTATGTGTGGGAATGGACCCTGGTCTGACTTGTTGATTAATGGCCAGTGTGTGTATGTGTGAAAACGCTCCCGGTCCTGTTTCCATGCTAATGAGTAGCAGCAGATGGGAGTGAGGAGGCTGGACCAACAATGAACAAACACACCAGCAGCCGTACAACTTAAAAAAAAAGGGTACGGTGTGTTTCCTCGCACACAAATACTCTGATATTATGACTTGTCTTCTTGTTGGTCAACACTGAATACACTCAACTCTATGCTGGATATGATCACGGCATGTTGGGATATGTTGATAGCAAGCAAGACACTATAGCACATGGCTAATACACTTCACTATTAGCTTATGTAGTATCAGCTTTGTAGGCAGTAGAGTGACCTGCAGCTGGAAATCAGACCAGGGAAACACAAACACGGAACAATTTTTGTGTCGACTAAGAACATATTTATGGTCTTTTGACATTTCATCAATGCTGCGAACACGTCTTGGCTTGTACAGTCTGTTCCATTCGGTAGAAACAGGTTCATTTCCCCATTTTCTATGTGCAACATAAAAACAATAGTTTGGCTTGGTCCCATGTTCACACAATGTTAATCCATCAAAGTTTGCTTTTCAGTGTTGTTTGGATTTATGGTTACCTAGCAAAACATTCAAACACAGCCTGTCTTGCCACACTGCAATTAAATATGCATTTGTTATATCACAAATGTATAACATTTGTAGTAGTGAGAAGAATAATGTAACTAACTACCCAGGACCCCAACATGGGGAGGGCCCTCAAGAAGCCTGGAAAGAAATGTTTGCTTTTATGTGTGATTTTGAAATTTTAATTAGTCTCATAAGTTAATTATTATTGACAGACAATTCACCTGTTTTACAGTAGTTTAATATTGGTGTATAGATTGAACAAGGCTGTAGACTTAAGCAAATCCATATTCTATTTTTTAAATCAGTATATAGTTCTAAAATTGTGTATTTTTCCACTCAAAAATATGTTGCTCTTATTGTTACTTCACTTGAATGTTTAAACCTTCACTGTGCAGAATGATTTGTTTGACACTAGAAGGCTGTTCACATTCATCTGCTGAAGGGCAAAAGTTTCTCTGTGCTCACCTTAAATCTGAGTTTAACACGTTTTCGTAAGAGCTTGAGTTGTGACTTCACAGCTAGTTTGGAAGCTAATCATGGTCCTGTATGCAACTCACACAAGTGAGATGTGAAACCTCCAGTGCACATATACTGAGAATGGACTGTACAGTGAAGTAGGAGACATCTTGTGTCTAAAATGTTATATATGTTAAAACACGTATGGAGGGGATCTTTAATGAAAAGACAACAGGGATGACAAGCAGCAGAGGCCATGAGCTGCAATTATGTTTATTTTTGTCTTACTTTGAGTTGACATGATTTTGTAAGCTCCTCATGGTACATCTCCCTATTTGTACAACTAAGCACACATGGATAAATCTAATTAACAACATGATACTTAGCTAACCCAAGGCCATGTCCACACTAGAGCAACTCACATTGAAAACACATCTTTCTTTCTCCATTTTGGCCTTATCCAGCCTTAGTGTGTAGCAGACGTTGTTGCTAAACCCTCTCCTTATCCCTAAAGATGACAGTGAGGCAGAGTAATACTGTGGTTCCTTACAGGGATGAAGCAGTTTCCTGTCTGTCGCTGCGCTTCAGCTGAGCTATAGATCCAAGCCAAAATATTTGTATAGCTTTTTATACCATCAAGGTTAATGAAACTAAAGAGCAGCTGTGGAAAATCTCGAATATGAGGCACCAAAATATAAATCCAGCACTGCGTATGTGTAGGTATCTGGGTTTACGCGTGTGTGTGTGTTAATGGATGAAGAAGAGCATGATGTGAGGAAGACTGTGTGTGTATTCATAACAGTTTTTATTTTTTACATGCATCATTTAATGCATATTTTGAGTGTTTTGATACAATATGTGTCTACATGTATGTGCGTGTTATTGTGTGTGTGTGTGTGTGTGTGTGTGTGTGTGTGTGTGTGTGAGTTAGTATCACTTCCAGGACTGTGTGGCGGTCCAACCTACTAGACAAATATAAACACTTCCCCCCTGTAAGGCCAGATAATACTGCCACTGATTAGAAACAAGACTGTGTGAGTGTTAACACCACAGGAAACCATGCCTGTTTCCTGGCAAGACCCTTTATTATTTTTCAATCTTTCTTTCCCCATCCTCACTCATTCTCTGCATTCAATGTCAGTTTTTTTCTTTTCACTGTCGCTCTAATTCTCTTTTTTTTTCAGACTACGGCCCAGAACCTGTGGGCTATATAGAGTCCCTCCAGCCCACTTACCTGTGCAGCATCAGGCCACAAGTGAAATGAAATTATGTGAGTGTCTAATGCCCCCTTATAAAGTCCCAGTCAGCTCTTTGTCACTTCAACATTGTTTCAATGTTAACCTACATACAGCAAAATTAAAAAGCTCGTTATGAATGACTGGCCTACAAGACAAACATGTTTAAGTTACAGGAGAGGACTTCTGACAAGGGGACCCTCAGCCAACACACACTAATGGCTCTGAGTCAAATGAAAACAAGTCACACACACACACACACACACACAATGTGAGCTATAAGTCAAACCAGTCTGCGACACAGTTAAATGCATGTACACATATATTGTCTGTGTGTGTGTGCGTGTGTGCGCGCGCGCGTGTGTGTATGTGTGTGTGTGTGTGTGTGTGTGTGTGTGTGTGTGTGTGATAGAGCGACTCCTAAGGAATGCTCTTAGTGCCGTTGTAGTAGCTGCGAACAGGAAATGGATTCCCAGAGACAGGAAGTAACTTCGTGGAGAGAGGAAGTGTTTGCCAGCATCCGCCCTCTGTCTGCTGGATGTGAAAGGAAGGCGAGAGGGGGGAGTGAGTGGTGGTGGGGAGGAGAGGGAAATTGAAATAGAGAGTTGTTTAAGGAAGAAGGGAGAGGGAGAGAGAGAGCAACGGAGCGTGTTAGTAGGTGGGAGGGAGAGCCAGATGACGTCCGACCTGCCCTAAAAAAAAACAACAGATTTCAGCAGAAGTGTTGCTTCTTTCTTTTCTGTGTCTCAGATATTCACATCCAGCTGCTCTTTAACTCTAGCTGAGAAGGTTTTCTGTTACACCTTGTAATACATTAGAAAATCTTAGTTACTTTATATAGAAAAATATTACGGCCAGTCTGACCAGTGCACCATCCACTGTGTGTATGGCTTAACTATACTACAAAATGACCTGGGGGACTCCAGGTGGATTAGTACTCATTCGGTTGTACACCAAACTAATAAAATGATTAGACTTTTTGACATAATGCATTACATAAACATCACAGCCTACAAAGCAGATGTCAAGCAAGAGAATAAGGAGGAAAGACAATGATTGTGCTGTTGTAGCAAGCACGTGACATGGCCAAAAGTATGTAGACAACCCTGTCCACACACTTGCTCCATTATTCTATAATATTGTGCTTCCAACTTTGTGGCAACAGTTTTGGGAAGGCCCTTTGATGTCAAGTCAAGTCAATTTTATTTATATAGCCCAGTATCACTAATCACAAATTTTCCTCAAAGGGCTTTACAATCTGTACAGTTACGACACCCTCTATCCTTACTGACTCTGGATTTGGATAAGGAAAAACTCTCATAAAAACCCTTTAACTGGGAATAAAATGGAAGAAACCTCATGAAGAGCAACAGAGGAGGGACAGATAGTGATAGATGTTGTGTGTACAGAATAGACCAAAATAACTATATTAAAATGATTCTTTAGAAAATCAGAATGACAATATTATATCTTCAGTCTGTTCAGGTGTCTCCATACATACTAGTGTTGTAATTTTATCGTCTCTGAGTTACACCACTGTAAACTACAATGCTGATGAAGAGACGTCTATGTCCAGGTCACCACGTGTCGTCCCAGCGCTCCTCACACTCTTAAAAACTCCTCAGAGAGAGATTGTTTGAGGTGAAAGGTCAGCGGTCAGCACTGTGTGTGTGTGTGTGTGTGTGTGTGTGTGTGTGTGTGTGTGTGTCTTGCTAAGTAGCTGAGGAACTTGAGTACTTGAGAGCAAAAGCAACACACACACACACACACAGAGAGAGAGAGAGAGAGTCCATCTTTGCCACATTGCCTCTGTTTGTCACCATCATGGCTTCTCTGGACTTGTTCCCAACTGTCACTCCGTCTAAAGACAAGGAAAGTCTGACTCTGACTTGGAGACCTGTGGAGTTAAAGCCAAAAGTTATAGTAGACTGGAACTCAAAGCATTTATTTACTGTAAACAGCTGATTAACACAAACTCAGTCAGCCAGTCAGTCGGTGGAGAGGAATAAACTCTGAAAATAAACTTGAATTTTTAAATTAAGATGAAAACAGATGAGGGGAAACGAGCGGCTCTGTCGAGGCATGTTGTTGTGAGGAAGAAAGTTTAAAGTAGCGTGTGTGTGTGTGTGTGTGTGTGTGTGTGTGGAGATGGCACTCTGTGGACAGATGGTCCTTTGTGACTCCTGACACCTGCCAGCTGCTGCTCTGCTCCTCTTCACCTCTTTTTCCTTCTCTCTCACCTCATCATCTCTTTCCTTTTCTCTTCTTCTCTTCTTCTCCTTCTCTGCTCTATTGGTCCTGCTTTTCTTTTCTTTTTGTCCTCTACTTTCAGCTATTATTCACTGAAAAGACAGTTAGAGGATCAAATAGTTGAACTGGAAGGAAGGGGCTGTGCTGCATTCAGGACATCTGGGGGTCAATGATCTTTGGATGTTTTCAGGTGTGTAAATTCATTCTGGTTTTGTTTATAAAATGATTTGTTGGACGTTTTATGATAGCTAAACATGTTTATTCCTGTGGTTTGAGGCTTAAAAATTCAAATTTAAAACAATTAACATAAAGTTCTTGACATACAGTATGCTGAATGTAACCATATATCCATGTATTTACCATGTATTTAGTTGTAGTGTGGTGCAGTCAAAGAAAGAAGGGGAGAAACTGGATGCTGTACATGTGCAGCAGTGCTTAGCTTGATTATAACAAAAAGGTTTCAGGTTCAGATTCCTCAACAGTCATCTCTCAATATCTACCATCCAGGTGCTGTCGAGGAAGGCATCATTTAACCACTTAGAAACCACAGGCAGCAGTGTCCGAAAGCATGCAGTCAATGTCCGGCATGCAACATGTCAATGTAAAAGCACTCAGCCAATTCAAGAAAGGCAATTTCCACACCAACGTGGCTAAATCTGAAATGTTCAAAACTGGTTTGTCCTCATTAAGCTGGTGTTTTCAACCACCAAAAATAGATGTTTCTTTCTCTTCAAAGTGGACGGACTTGAAAACGGTGGTCTGTTGCTGCATTGTGGTGAAGAAAAAGGGGTTTTGCAAAAATGCTGAGGTTTGACGGTCATGTGATTGCAGACGTTTGACCTGTTTTTTTAGAATCCTGACTCGCTGGCACAGTCATGTTTCTTTTTCATGTTCTGTAAACAACAAACAATGCCACCAAAACAGCAGAAAACCTCTTGGCTGACATTGCACAAAGCTTTTGGCTGATGTGTCCTCCTGCACATGCCCAGTAAAGGAGACAGTGTATGCTAAAAGAGACAGCAGTGTTTGTGGAATACATTGTGGCGATGGCACTCGGTTAAAGTTGAAACAAGAGTCAGTGATAGAGGTTAAAGTAATATCTGCAACATTTTCATACATGCAAAGATCTTGTTTTACCATCTAAAACTATACTATTTGCGATTAACGGGTGTGTTAAAATACATAAAATTCAACTTATGCTGACAGGCAGGTCTGGTAGGGAAACATCTTCCAGCACAGAGGCAGTGATTCATTTTATGTTTCAAGCATGGTAGTTACACCGAGCAACGATATTCACAATGGCAAAGAGCAGAACCAAAAGAAACTAAAAATTAAATAAAACACATCTTATGAAAAAGAACACTGCTGACACTGAGAAGAGATCTCAGGGACATAAACAGCAAAAAAATCAAGTTGTCATGCATGTTTTGACATCTATTTCAAATATGCTAATAAAAAGCTGATCAGAATGACCATAAATTCAGTAAAAGGCCAAAACGAAGCAAAGAAAAAGTCAGCTTTAGTAAATCTTTACACTCAGCTGAGGTTGAGAAGTTGATGTATTGATAAAGATGTGCACAAATGTGATTTTAGCTCGCTTTGAGGTCTTTGCTACTGCTTCTTCGTAGGGAAGACTGTACTGCACCAGAAAAATGGCACCAAAAACAGACAGACAAAAACATAAAAAACAGTATGTGCAGACAGAAGAAACAAATGAATTCATGAAAGCAACATGGACAGCATTTTGGGTTATGATACCTAGAGTTACAAGATGCTCTTTTGATAACATAACGTCGTCAAACCGTCAGGAGCAGATTGACATAAAGGTAGTTGATTGGAAATCCTTTTGTAAATGTGCACTGCATTCAGATGGAAACATGCCTAATGAGGGTTAACGCCACACATTAGCAAGATAAAAGAGTGAGGAAGACCACTTTAAGATGCCAGTAACAGAAAAGGAAGAATTTTGGTGTCTGTTAGTTATTGTTTGCTTCAGTGGCAGCCAGTACATGTGATCACTCACAGCTGTTTTTAAGGCGAGGAGATTTTCTTTCCTCCTAGTTCATGATGTCATGGCGACCTATAGTTGGAAGAGATGTTTGAAATGGGAAAAGAGGGTCTGCTGCTGTGTGTTGTTTTCCCTGCTGGGTGACACGTGTGTTTAAAAAGTGAAGAGAGTGAATTCCAGACTCGCTCTCACAGCCTGAGAAAACAATCCTGTCTGCCCGCCCGACTGTCACTCTCACCTCATCTCTCCTCTCTGTCTCTGTGTGGGACAGTCAGTCAGCGAGGACAGCTGGCTGGCTGAGTGTGGATGTATAACTGCGTATGTGTAGGTATCTGGGTTTATGTGTGTGCGTGCGTGTGCCTCTCTCCCTTTGTGTGTGTGTGATCCTAAGAGGTCAGAGGTCAAGCTGTGGTTCACAGAGATCCACGTTGTTCCCCTCCCAACAGGAAGGGAGGGCACTGTCCATATGTTGTCTTCATTCACACACACACATATAGGTTCACACGCTCACACACGCCATACAGATTGGTACAGTTTCAAATTCCAACAGGTAAAGCATACAGCCTAGTTTATCTTAAGTTGATGAAAGTAGACTGAAGTTTCATATTTAGATAACATGGTAACAACTGAGCAAACACAGTGAGATGTACTAAAAAGCTCTGAAAATAGCAAGTTAGAGATTAAGATTTTTTCTTCAGACAAGTAGTTTGTTTGAAGCAGACTGAGGCCTTACGTCTGGTCAGGGGCTGTGTGGCAGTAAAGTTAAGAGGATCAATAAATCAGAAATCACCGCTCACCTATGAGCTGCAATCACACAGTAACAGTAAAGGTGATGATGGAGAGCAGGAGGGGACAGACGTGAGGTTTCACCAGCTGAGGCCGGGCCACTGCACTCTGCACCAGATGTTTGATGTGATGTGACGTTTTGTTGTTTGCTCACTGAAAGATGAAGAAGCAGACATTTTCCTTTCGCTTAAACGTTTCAGTGTTGACGGTGATCGTTATAAAAAAACAACACACGTCAAGTCTCAGTGCAAAAACTGTTTAGGACAGCAGTGTGAAAGTTTGGGCTGTAAAATGAAGACACTTTCTTCCTCAACCTTCTGTCTCCCCCTCAAATACAAACACGTTCACTTCTTAAACACACTCACTGACACTTGTTTGGCTCTCTCTCTTGCTTCTTTTCCTTTCAGATTACTTTATGTTCTCTCTCCGCCAGTAGGATCCAGACATACACACAGAGCGTGTGTAGCCAGCAGACAGCTGCATACAGCTGTGTCCTCATAGTGTTTGACAACACTTTAAAAATCTTTTATAGGCTTTAGAGGTATTTCAGACACACACACACACACACACACACACTAGTTTAGAGTTCATGGTACCTTCATACACAGAGATAAAAACAGGACAGCTGTGTTCTCTCACACACCTTGTTACTATACAAACACTAGAGGAGGTTCTGAGCAGAAAATACCAAGCTGCTAAGACATGTTTTTAAGTAAAAGTGTCAGATATCCAAGATGAAGTCAAGAGAGTCATCTCCCTGGAGTAACTGTGACTCCTGAAACCATATTCCAAGACCACAGGTTATAATCGCCACATAAAGTGTTGCTACTCTGCACCGCTGGCTGTCAGCAGAGAAAATATGGTGTAATCTCTTCCTTTTTGTCCTCATCAGATCAATTTAAAAAGATTTAAGATGCCTCAGTAAACAGGCCAAGTTTGAGGACTAACTGAAGACATGTGAATGTAAAGTGGTCAGTAATCAATAAAAGGTGTGTTAAGTGGAGGAAGTAAATATTATATATGTCAACATACAGTATGTTCTCCAATCTACTTTTGTTACCAGGGATACAGTGAACTAATTATGCTCATGATACATAGTCTTCATTGTTGTGTAAGGTATGAAAATCCACTCATCATTAAATCACATCATGTTTGCTTTTGTTATTTTCTTTATATTATTCTTTTAAATTGGGTTGTCAATCTCTGGCAGTACAGCTGTAAGTGCAGATCGATCTGGAAAGTCTACAGTGTCTTACCACACAACAATCTGAGATAAGGTTTTTAAAAAGTCCTCCTGATACTTCCTACTTTTGCCATATAGCATGATATATTCAGCACAGACCATTTGGAAACTTAGTAAAGTAAAACAGCTCTATAATAGAAACCACTGACCAGTGCTTCTGGATTGTGTTTTTAAATAATATTGCCAAGACAAAAGAAAAATAAGAAATACGATAGCCTCATTGTCCTCACAACACTGAACACAGTGGTTTTGAGCTTTAGGCTAATTTCAAACAGAAGGGGGAAAAAAACTGAATTAGACACTGATTGGACAAGATTTGCAAGCAAATGGTTTTTACAAGCGATGCCCGATTCCTTAATCTTCACAAAATGCAGTTACAGCCTGTAAGATCATTATTGTTGCTGCTCAAGAGACACACAAACAGAAACAATGACAAGTTCTCACACCTCCCCATCTGTGGACTGATCATTTCTCAAGTCAGTCCCAACAGACAGGTGACACACACACACACACACACACACCATAACAAGAATGCTAAAACAAATGTTTACTGTTTGCACTGGACCTCTTGTTGTAGTTGTTTATGTACTTTCACTTGCAATTGTTTTTGTTGGGGCTGTAAATTTGACTTCAGCAATAACAATCACAGGTTCTGTCTCCAGCTAGAAGCTAAAGATTTATTAGTTATGAATCACTTTTACTTGCATGCTTTTCCATAATCACAGGGACTATGAGTATCATGCTTGCAGTTCTTATTTTTTGATTGTTAAAATGATAGTAATAAATATTTTTAAGGGAACATTGTTCATTTTCTAGCAGAGTTTAAGCTGTTGAAAACCATGTTTGCGTTCTGTGAAGTTCGATTTGCAATATACAGCAGCCACTGTTAAAAAAATATACAATTTCATGTATTAGCTGTGAGTTGAGTGCCATCCGGTGGTGGCCAAAAGATCTCTTTTCACTCGACCACCTCAGAGGCTGTAACAGCACGTCATCTTTCAACTCCACACCCTCAAAATATAATTTTTCTCTCCTTCAAATCATTTTGAGCCAAAATAACAGTGTATCAGTTTAGTCAAATATAAATTATGAATCCCATTATGTTACATTTAACGATTATGATATGCAGCCCCCAACTGTTACAAAGCACAAAAGGTCAGTCTTTGCATGGTACATTTCATACACATTGAACTCAGTGTGCTTAACAGAAAGAATAATAATAGCTGTAATTAATAAAAAAACAATAATTAGAAATAAATAATTGATCATATGCCATTTCTAAGAAACTTAATTACTATAACTTACGGTCTTGATGGAACAAGTCTCAGTGAAGAAAAAAAACAACTTTATATATTACTTTAAAGGAATATTCTGCAGAAAATCATCTTTTTAGCATCAAGCACGCTCAGGCTCTGAAGTCTGCAGCTCGCTCCTTCATGGAGGGCCGCTGTAGCCAGCTTGGACTCACAGGAGATACAATGGATTGAAATGGTGACCCAGAGTAATCGAAAAACAAACTAGTGTCAAAACGTCTATAGAAACTTCTCACACTCCAGCGTGAGTCACCAATAAATTGCCAACAGGACTTTTTCACAACAGACATTTTGACTTGTCACAGTAAGAAAAGCAAGTTCAAGTGTCCCAGGAAGCCTCGACAGTGAGCCAGCATGAACAATACCAGGACCCTGAAACTGAAACAGCTAAATGGAATTCAGCCATCATTTATCTAAAATTTCACTGTATGTTTTGTCTGTTGATGACTTCTCTGATGTTTTCTCGCTCTAGAGGCGACTATTGTTAAATTTTGGTTGAATACTAGTCAGAGGTGTCATCCATAAATGATTTATAATTTTATAGAAGATGAATGAGAACCAGCTATTACACTGTTAACAAATGAGTAGTCTCCACAAACCAAAATCCAACAATATTTATTATTAGCTGATCAAAAGTACCAAAAGTGTCAAGTTTTGTTTGTTGTCTATTTCTACGCAGTATGAAGAAATTGTGTTACTCCTAATTTCACATCCAATCCCAAATTGGCCTAGTGTGTGCGGTAAACTAGTTAATTTCATTATAATTCTAAATAATTGCTGAAATAATTCAAAAAGTATTAGAAAAAACCTCTTTAAAGTCAAACCTCCAAGGAAAGAGTAAGTTTTGGATAATAATTTCTGCAGAATTGTAAATGTACTTAATATCTTCCACCAGTGACTCCCACTTAGTTTTTTTCACAGTTGGTACACCATCAATCTTGCAGGGCCTCTGTATTTCCTTAAAATGTTATTTACACTAAGTTTATTACTAAAGCAAATACAGTCCTGTAGTAAATGCTACCGTCATGAAGGTTTGTGGTGCTATTGAACTATATTGTAGATATTTGTCCACCCCATTTATATAGATGAGGGAAAGCTAAAAATCAGAAACACCTCTGTGTAATACAACAAAGTTCAACAGCACCACAAACTACATGCTACAAAATAAATTATCATACAGTTGAATCAATACCTCTGTATAACAAACTGAACATTATAACCTTCATGAGGAGAATTTACTGCAGGACTGTATTGCATTAGTTTTAGCCACATGTACTTGTACATGTAAACTGGCCACTGAGTGTATATTTGAGCTCATTAAGTGTCAATCATTTGCACATGAAACAGGCCTACACTTCAGGTGTGGGTGGATTAGACTGGGTGAGTAATGTTAGAATGCAGAGAGTGCCCTCTGCTGGGAAACATCATAACAAGCTAATGCAATCCAGTGAAATGACAAGTTACAAGTATGAAAATACGAGGAGTTACGGAAACGGAGTTGAGGTTTTGAGGCAGTGAAGTTAAAAGGTATGAGGAGGAAGATAACATCAGTTAAACTGACTCAGAAATACACCCATCTGCTTTATTATTTACATTACATTGTGGAAAGGTAAATTAATCTAATGTTAGCTAAGGTTGCTGTTAAGTTACTGAGCTTTATTTATGAAAGATATTCATAAAACCACCAAAGCATGTTTTTTGTTTTTTTTCAGTCTTCTTTTCATAAACAATACCGCCGTCTTCATGACAACCAGCAGACAAACACTACTGTCCATTCTTGACAAAACCAGCTTTTTAACTTGGCTACAGGTCTCAACAGAAGTCCTGTGGGTGAGGAACTGTAATGTATGCTGTTACAATATTTACATATTTTGGAGCATTAATTAATTGGGGAGTTATTATCTTCAAATGAGATGCAAACTTTCCTAAATGTCCGCCTTGCTGCTACGGATGTCATTAAAATTCTCTTATCTCAAATTCAGAGTATAAACAGACTATAAAAGTTTTGGAGTAATGTCCGTTTACAAAATTTTACAAATCTGAGTTCAGCTCAATGAGGCGCCTTGTTGCAGACCTCATTGACGGCCTCCTGCAGTTTCTTTACAGACTCCATCACCAGCCGGAAACTTTCATGGAAGCTGCCGTTGCCTTCCTTCACCCAGGCTGCCTGGAGCTCTCCGACCCACGTCAGGATCCCATCCAGCTGCTTCTGCACCTCCCTCTGCTCCTCCAGCTCAGCTAGCAGGGCCAGTCTGGCACAGACTTCTGCTTCGTAGGATCTCTGGAGGTCGGCAAGGGATGACTCCAGCCTCAGCACCTCCTGGATGGAGCAAATCACAGACAGATACATTTCTTATCATCCTGTTCTCAAAAGAACATGCAGACATGACGAGAAGTAGAAACAAACCATATGTTATAATGACTGCGCTGTAAAATTAAACACAATCATCAATACTGATCGAACCCTTGAAACACTGGAGCAATAGACATAAATATTTAATACATCAAATGTGTTAAATTGTTAATAGACCATTACATTTTATCAGTAGAGCACAAACAATGGTAGACTTTTGCGGCCAACACCGATACCAATATTTAACTAAATAATCTCAACTCAAGTTTTGCTTTTAGCCAAATCCATCAGCGGATAGAGATGCACAAAACCCTGTTATCACGTGACTGAAGTTCCATACTTCATGTGATGACAACTGAGAACACTCAATCTGCTGATGAAGACTGTGAGATGTGGTTGAAAGCCCTGGAAAACAGTAGTAAGTGGACCTTGAGTTAAGATTATTTTGCCAAATGTTAAATTAATTTCCAAATTCATTTAAACATATCTGGGATTCCCCTCTTTGTTGCTTATTGACTAACATACACTGATAGTGATATATCTGTGATAAGGTCTAGTTTTTTGGCCCTTTTATTTCTTGTAAATTAAAACCATGGCATATAGACACAGATTGATCTGTGAAGAGCTGACAATTGATCAATCAGGCTCTGATAGAGGGGTATGTAATATAGAGTTATGTATGCAAATTGTGGTATGTACAGGTTTGTAATAAGATAGGAATATGAGGTATAACACTGCAGCGATTAAGCTTTAATTTGAAAGTGTGCAATGTTCTTGTCAAACTCTAATATCAAGTGCGTATGAATGTAGCTCATGATACTGAATTCTCCCTCCCCACCCACCTGTACGCCTTGGGGGTACTTCTTGTGTGACTGGTCCTCGGGCAGTAGGACATTTGGCGGCACAGAGAAGCAGCGGTTGAGCAGCAGCGCGTCCATCCGCTTGGACAGCTGTTTGAACCGCTCTTCGAGGAACTGCTGCAGCTTCCGGCTGCACTCCCTGGCCCGGGACCGGAGCAGCTCCTCGGCCGCGTCCGACTCGCCTTTGCTTAGCTGCCTCACACACACCTTCTCCACGACGAGTAAAATGTCGTACAGGCAGTCCTGGAAGGCGCTGTACACCCGTAACATACAGGTCTGCGGGGTGAAGCCGAAAAACTGTGTCTCGTACAGTTTTAAAGTCGACGGAGAGACACTGTCCGCCTCTTCATCGACTTCTCCGCGGGCGTCCATCTCCATCGCTTCCCGGGTTTCCCGCGCCATGTTGAATCTGTGGCGTTTATTGTTTTCCTTCTTCTTGTTGTCATGTTTTGTCTGTTGGAAAACAACGAGATGGCGCATTACCGCCACCAAGTGGTACGGAGTGTGGCTCGGGAATCTACTACTAATAATGTTATTAAATGAAATACAATGTTGATAAAATAAATCATATGAATGAAATGAAAATAATAAAGAATACAACACTATCGTGTCATATTTCATTATATTAATATTAGATTAGATTATTTCTGCTAATATAGTTTACTGAAACAATCCAAGTCATCCAAACTATCTGGTAAAGATGATATAGATGGTTGGCCTGATTTTCATTTTGGTAATATCAAATTTGGGGGGTTCAAACAGAAGAAAGAATTGGAATAATATGTAGAAACATTGTGTCTCTCACCATCTCTCAATACTTTCCTACTCTTTTTGTGGCACTCAGCACCAAACCCATGTGTTCCTCTTGAAGCTAAAAATAGGTAACAAATAAATAGTGTCTTTATTTAAAAGGGCTCATCGATTTCCTAAAACAGCTGTGCACTGTAGTTTTTAGCTAACTTAGCAGGAGTAAAGAGTGCATTTGTTAAAGACTGCTTTCAGTTGTTCTAATGAGTATTTAGTCCATCTGCAGCAGTAGTGTGGAATTGACCTAAGAATCATTATAATGACGGATCATGGTGTCACTCATTCATATGTTTTTTTATTGTTTGGTTTTGTTTGGTTTTTTGGACAACAATGGAGAAATAAGGCTACCGGACATTACTTTTTATGATAAGTTCATTGCAGGTTTTAGTCTTTTCGCAGGATTTGTTAAAGAAGACATAAAATATTATCAGACCCCCACCCACCACCCCTTTGTCTCTTTTTGATTGTTTCTAGAAATGTTATGTTTGTTGGTCGATTTAAAAAAGACAAATAAATGTGACATTGTGACGTGTATCGTACGTGTCGGACACGCCCCCTTGTTCGAACGAAAGGGACATGCGCGCGCCCTCAAGTCTTCCGCGGCTCCTGCTTCTTTTTGGTCTCTGTGTTGATAGCGGCTTTTGCTTCCACACGTGCAATCTTTCCTATGTGAATCCCTCTCTCTTTGGGACCAGTTTATAAGCTCATCCTGCTCTGTCAGAATAGGTAAGTTAACCGTCGGTGTTGAGTGTTTGATCTTTTTACAACTGCGCAGCCGCTGGCTTGACGGGGGCAGAGGTTACGGCTGGAAGTTTAGCCGGGTTTGCTCCTGTTAGCACGGTGATGCTAGCTAGCTGATGCGTCTACTTTTTGTTGTGCTGTTGCTAACGTTAGCTAGCTAGCAACCGTAACTGGCCAAGCTGGTAAACGCAGTTGAAGTTTGAGAAATGTATTGGGTTATACGTGTCTCTTTATGTTAAGCTAAAATGTGATTAGATGTGTTTTCTCCGTGTCGTCTTCCCTCCAGGTTTAAAGCCATAGAAACCGACAACCATGGGGGCTTATCTGTCGCAACCTAACACAGCCAAGACCTCTTCCGATGGCGGCAACGGCAACATGAGCTACGGTTTCTCTGCCATGCAAGGCTGGCGTGTCTCCATGGAGGTGAGGCGGAAAATGAATGACCGGATCAGAGACAACCATGTTGCCTCTCTGTTTCTTGAACGCAGCGAAGAGAAAATGTGTCTTGAGTTGTAAATGGCGGGATAAAGGGACGTGAGGCTTTTCTCTGTCTAGGTTTGTTTGTACGGAGCTGGTTGGCGTCTTTCCAAAGTACACTGGAAGTTCGTCACATTCCTAAACTAGCTTTTCCCCGAGCATCAGCTGCAGTGATGGATGAAATCCAAAATTCATCCTCGGGTTGTTTTTAGCATGCTGAGTTACATTATAATCAATCTCCCACGACATTCATGAGAATGCAATTGGTGTCTGCTGTTTGATTCTTGTCTGCTCGCGTGGATACTTCACCTCAGCTGAAAGCATTTGGAGATCTGGTATCTTTGTCTAATTTAGTTAAGTCACTTCCTGATGAGAAAGTAAGACATATTGCCAAATCATGTATCAGCCAACTAGAAATTATACACCAGATGTCAACAGAATAATACTAGTTACTAAATCCATGCATGTGAGTAATTCAGTTAAAAGACATGTATGGACATGTGCAATGATAATAACACTCATCAACTGTCTTATAATAAGTCTCATCAACTGTCTCATCAAAAGCACAGAAACTTTGTTGCTTGATCAAAGTCATTTGAACAATATATGTATTTAAATTATGACAATAAGTGAAAATAACATGTAAAGGTCACCATTTTTAATGTCATCTTATCCCCTCTGACTTGCCTGTCCTAATTATTATACAGTTTGCTTTTTCATTTTTATCAAGAGGAATTCTGATTGCTATGGTTTGCATCAATTTGTAAACTGTCATGTTGTCTGTATTATAATGCACATTTTTATGGTTGTTGTGTCACAGGATGCTCACAACTGTATCCCAGAATTTGATGAGGAGACTGCCATGTTTGCTGTATATGATGGACATGGAGGTAACACAAACGCACTGTACCAATAGTCTTCTATTTATGTTTTGCAGGATTCTTTATGCCATTTACAGCATTTAAACACTAACTTAATCCAAACATTGACAACGCACAACACACTAATCCTTTTCCAAAAGCAGCTTCTCCCAAAAACTCATATTTGGCATCACAACACAACCGTTTTTGTGAAGTGTTTCTGTGGTTTTCCTCCTTTTTGTTTGTTTTACACACCTCTCTAAGAATTATGTATATACACACACCTATCCTGAGAGTTTATATAACCTGCTGTTCCCATTTAGGTGAAGAGGTGGCTCTGTACTGTTCAAAGTACCTTCCTGACATAATCAAGGAGCAGAAGACCTACAAAGATGGCAAACTGCAGAAGGTGAGAAGCGGTAGAAGTCACAACATGACCTGACTTGAACAAGTTTGACAGAGACCTTCATGACCAGAGGTGTGCTGCTGGACTGTGGCATGGTTATAAATTAGGTGGGATCAAGGGCAATGTATTATGAGAGTGTAGTCACCACTTTTCTTCCATTCCACAGCACTGACACATTCAAAACTTCTGAGCAGACCGGCACCATCAATCTTGAATATTAGACCATTTGGCTTTACTGACACACATTTTTGCACGTTGTTTCCAGGCTCTGGAGGACGCCTTCTTGGCCATCGACAGCAGAATGACCACAGAGGACGTCATCAAGGAGCTGGTCCAGATCGCTGGACGGCCCACTGAGGAGCCGCCCACTGAAAAGGTGGCAGAGGAGGACGATTGTGAGTATACCCCTAACAATAAAATGTATGTAGTAATGTTTGGTATGAATGTGAGGAACATATAACAAAGCTCATTCATATTGAATGGTAACGGAGGATTGAGAGTATTGACATTCAGCATAATGCAACAAACCAGGAAACGAGTAATTATGACCATAATTATTATTAAGAAAAAAAACTCGACAAACACAATCGAGAGCATTAAAATAAAACACAAACTATCACAATATAACAAATACAAGTCATTCTGAAGTGCATGCATGTACACTGCTGGTGATGTGAAATCCTAATAATAATGAGAACTTCTAAATGATTCAGTGGAGACAGAGGAGGCAGCTTTGCTCCACGAGGAAGCCACGATGACCATAGAGGAGCTGCTGGTACGCTATGGCCAGAACCGCAACGCTGTCAAGCATGCAGCTACCATCAGGTAGTCTGACAGACTTTTTATTTTGACTTTTCATACAAGGACTAACACTAATGTGGCATTGAAGAAGTATTTTGAGCCTTAAAGAGCCTGCGACATGGGGACTTGAACTTCCTGGAAATGTTACTTTCATGTCACACATGTTTTAACATTCCTGCCCTTCTGGCCTTTCCTCTCTGTAATGACAGCCCATTGATCTGCACATAAAATCGACCGTCTTGCTGTATAATGTCCCGTCTCAACAACCCATTTCAGCAGGAATCATATCGCATAAAATCTTAAGACTCATTTGGTTGGCTCCTCTTTATTTCCTCTTTGTGCTCATAGTGCTGCCGCTAAGAAGGCGTCCTGCTCGCACTCCGAGGCCTCAGGAGACAAAGGTGGGGAAGGACAGAAGAAGGAGGGGTTAAATGGAGAGGTGGAGGAGGAGAGCAATGGGAAGGCAAAGGGAGGTGAAGGAGCGGCGTGCGGGTCTAAGCTGCGAGCCTGTCGGAGAACTGGAGGCGGTGAAGGCAGTGGTGCAGGTACGGAGCTGGGAGCCTTTTAACAAGTACATTTTTGTTTGCAAGAAGAGGACATAACATGAAAAAACTTATCGGGTTAATGTTCTAGTTAAAAACTAACTTAAATATTGAAATGAGTATCCTTTTTATGTGAAATTAGATAAAATGGTTGGCCTACTTTCAAATACTGAGGATTTATCTTGGACCATTTTTTTTCTCCTCTCCAGCGGCTGACTGTGGAGGTTCAGGAAGCTCCAATGGAGAAGAAAAGGCAGGTAAGGCAGAAGGAGATGCAGGACCCTCTTGCTCCTCTTTGTCCTCCAAGTCTGCAGGAGATAACAAGTCCAGGTTCTTTGATGACAGCGAGGAGTCTGAGGAGGGAGAAGAGGAGGAGGGCAGCGATGAAGAGGTGAGAGCAGGAGACCAGAATAAATTATCCTGTTTGGCTCTGATGCCTTTAAAAACCATTGTAATTGTAGCATTGTAACTGTGTTTTGTTTGTTTTTTTAATTAGGATGGCAGCGATGAAGAAGAGGGTGACAGCAGTGAGTTGGAAGAAGAGGAGGATACAGAGGATGGAGAGGAAGACTCTGAGGATGAAGAAGAGGAGGAAATGTGTCTTCCTGGGATGGATGGGAAAGAGGAGGTATGTACAAAGGGATGTCTGATTGAAACTAATCTAATGCAACTGACACATGCAGTACAGACATGTCGGGATATAGATTTCCTTGGCTTCTTAATAACCTTTTTAGATGTTGAATTGTGGTGCAGATGTCCCGAGAGTGGAGCTGAGAAAATATTTATATAATGATTGAACTATTTTGGTGACCAAAGTAAATTTAACTTGATTCTGTGTGATATTGGGGTTTCGGGTAGAAAGCCGCTGCTCTGGTGCATCAGACAGATCACAGATGTTAGTTTTGAGCACAATATGATAAAATGCTCTTTAGTTCCCAAAATCATGTGGCAGGCAGAGGAGATTTTAACTACGCACAAAAAGAACATACTCAAACAGAAAACATTTCCTGGATAAAATATGGACATAAATGAAGTGACTGATATTTAGACGAATAATATAATCATCAAGAGTGGCCTAGTCCACCTGAGAGTGGGAACAACAGTGCCGCGTTTCTGGAATGAATGTGTTTCTGGAGTTAATGTACTGATAAATCACATTTTTTATTATCAAAAGTTGTCATAGTCTTGGCTGAAAGAAGAAATTGACATTGATCACACATAGTTACCAAAATATTAGGATCTCTTTCCACTGATGACTTGGACCACTTTTTGAATAGCCTTGTTATAAAGTGTTCTCGTATGCTAATGTTCGTTGGTGGAATTAGCTATATTGGAAGCATTGTATGCAACTCTTTCCAGCTATGAAATATCCTGCAGTATGTTGGAGGGCTACATTGCAGCAGAAGCCAAATTTAATGATTTGTTATGACTTTGTGTAAATGCAAGAAGCTTTGGTGGCTGCCTTAAATTCTTTTCTCTGCAGAAAAATGTCTGAAAGCTTTTAAGTTGTTTAATTTCAGTCATAAAATAAATTTAATAATTACTAAGGATTTGGATTGTTTTTATGGAAAGGGTGTTTTAATGTTGGTGTAAAACATTATGGAGGTTTTAACTGTCACATCCCATGTTCATGTATTTGCAGCCGGGCTCAGACAGCGGCACCACAGCTGTCGTGGCGCTGATCCGAGGAAAACAGCTGATCGTGGCCAACGCTGGAGACTCTCGCTGTGTGGTGTCTGAGCGCGGTAAGTCCAAACTATTTGGTTCCTGTTTACCTTGATGCAAATGTTGAACTGTAAAATAACAGTGTAAAATCAAAATGTCTCTCAGTTAAACTCGGGTATATCGTTGTATGTTGTTAGCTCTGCTGTTTTAGTTTACAAGCTTATGAGCAATGCTGGTACACAAAGCTTGTATACTAACTAAACAGGCTGGTTATAATATTACTTCATGTCATAAAAAAAAGATGCAGGACGTTACAGTATTGCACCTTTTTCACATCATGTACATCCAGGTGAGTACATGATGTGAAAAGGGTTGAAAAGCCCCATATTATATGCATATCTAAGCAAATGATAAATGTTGATCATTTTGAGGTGCTGACTCCAGTGACAGGAGGATTTTAAAGGTTGTTGGGATTTTTTTTGTCTCTTGGAAACCTAAAATCTAATTAAATGTTGGCATTGTTCATTTGAAGAGGTTTTGTATTGGCTGTCAAATTCTTGATTGCAAAAATAACCAATTTTCTTTTCACAGTGAGGTGATGTAGCTGTGTTACAGAGCAAGAGCCAATCAAAGTGTTTGGCTCTTGCATGGTTGCCCCTGAAATGCATAGTGGCAGATCTTTTAGTGAAAGGCCTGGCAGAAATCTTGTATGAAATGTAAGAGCTCTGGTCTTGTGTTTTCTGTAGGCAAAGCTGTCGACATGTCGTACGACCACAAGCCAGAGGACGAGGTGGAACTGGCTCGTATCAAAAACGCTGGAGGGAAAGTGACCATGGATGGTCGGGTCAACGGTGGACTGAACCTCTCCAGAGCTATTGGTATGGCTGACTTTATGCATGACTTTTAGATTAGTCTTGTAAGGACTCGTATGTATTGAATCTAAGTTAAACTCTATAGCCACTATTGGTCAATAATCATTTTCTGTTTTGGGTTCAAATCAGCACCCTAAAATGTTTGCACGCTCTACTCGTCTGAGATGACCACATCTGTAAGCAGAATGAGTTTCTTATGAGTTATTCAACAACAAGCTGTTAACTTGGACTCTCAGGTGACCACTTCTATAAGAGGAACAAGGTTCTGCCTCCAGAGGAGCAGATGATTTCTGCGATGCCAGACGTCAAAGTTCTGACACTTAACGAGGACCACGACTTCATGGTCATTGCCTGCGACGGCATCTGGTGAGTTTGAGTGCTCATTGGCAGTTTGTCCCAGTAATTGATTATTCATTAAGATTCACGATTTCTTCTATACAGTTGTGTACAACTGACAAACAGCTGTTTAACAGCTGTAAACAAAATTATATTCATCTACAAGCCTAGCTGTGCAGAATTCAAGCTAAGCAAATAAACGGACAAAAGGCACACTCGTACAGAATATGCAGTGTTGGCAAGATGAGGGCAACTGTAGAGTTAAATATAAAAGAATGGACATATGCCAGTTCCAATGTTAATGCATGTGAGGTTGTTTTTCCTGTTGATAAGCCCTGTTTCCACATGTGTTGTGTGCAGGAATGTGTTAAGCAGTCAGCAGGTGGTGGACTTCATCAGTGAGAGGATCAAACCAGACCAGAGTGGCAAAGTCAGACCCCTCTCATCCATAGTGGAAGAGGTGAGCGAGAGTTCCTGTTACACACTGAATACTTGTACTTGTGACCACTTTACATAAGTCAGTAGGTCTATCTTTAAGCTTTTTTTATTCAAACTAAATTGTAATGACTACTAAAAGCTGTTGAAAAATATTCTTTCTAGTTATTTTCAACTGCCATTATGTTACATTGTTATGATCAAGCTAAAATGAAAGCTGGCTGCATGTAGCTCAACTGTTCAGCCTAATTAGTCACATACCTTTTTAAAATACGGCAGATTCTTGTAGACTTGTACTTGCCAGGCAGTACAAGTCTACAAGACACTAAGTGTTTTGATGTCAGGGGAAAAAAAATCTTTTTTTTTTTTTTTTTTTTTTTTTTTTTGGAATTTTACATTTGTTTCCTGGGAGAAACTGAGTTTATATCATATATATAATTTTTATAATAAGTTTAAAATTGTATGGCCAATAGAGGCACTACTGTATTAAGATTTTCAGTGATTTCCACACAGGTTGAAATTTGCTCAAAGATGTACGAAAAGTATTTTATCAGTTTCCTAGATTTGATTGTAAACTGTTGTGTAGTCATTATGGTATCTGGCTTGTAGCCTTACTTGCCTCCAAACATTGTTGAATGTTCGTGCATCTTTGATTTCAAATCCCATATGTCCTCCTGACAGCTGTTGGACCACTGTCTTGCCCCCGACACATCTGGAGACGGGACAGGATGTGACAACATGACCTGCGTCATCATCACCCTGCAGCCACACCCGTCCCCGGCTCAGTCAGACGACACAAAGAAGAGGAAGCACCAGGAGGAGGCAGAAGGGACCGAGCTGGAGGAGAACGGCAACGACAGCAAAAAGGCTAAAAGTGACTAAAGGCAAAGAGAAACTTGTCCCAGAGGGAGCAGCAGGTCCCAGGCTACCCCAGATACACCAGAGACACATTCTGTTCAAAATTAAATCCTGACCTCACAAACATCAATTCACCCTAAAACAGAAATTACAAATATTATACGGATGCTCAAAGATCGGCTGAACATCAGTATAGTTTTGTTTGTCCTCTGTTTGAGGTGGATTCTCACTTTAACCCCCCCCCCCCCCCTCCAGTTGTTTCTTTTGTTCGCTCTCGTTGGAAAGAAGCTGGACATACTTTTACTTCTTAAATTCAGAAGACGCAAACTCGCCACTTGCTGGCATGCTGAATAGCACATCACTTTCCACGTATTTGTAACTAGAAGGAAGATGCCGCACGAACCAGTCTGCAGAGATTAGTGTGTATTTCTAAACATTTTAGAGATGTCTCACCATCTCTGCAGACATGAACAGTACGCTGTTATTGTTATTCTTGTTCCACAGTTTGTTCTAGTGGAAGTTTGAGGATAGCTCTTGTAGTGTATGTGTCTGATTGCTGTTCACATCATACAGTGTGACATGTATTTTCATTGCAGTTTTGCAGTATGAAATATTTTACTTTTCTATTATGAAACTGCACAATGCTCTCTGTGTGTTGTGCCCAAATTACAAAGTAGTCATTGTATCATAAGTGCCATTAAAAACCACGAATTCCTGTCACAGGCACCATTTCATATCCTCAAATTAACTGAACCCAGAGAAGGGACAGAAATGGCTGCAGCTAGGTTGGAATTGCGTAACGGTAGAAAAACTGGTTGAATGAGAGGATGTTGGTGTCCTTTTGTAGCCCAAATTGAAGATTCAAGATGCAGTGAGAATGTGTGTGTGCTAGTCTAGTGTTGCACTGAATGTGTCGGTACCCTGTTTCAGGTTTCTCTCTGATGTCGATATCCCACCCTGAGTTTGTGTGAGTCAGTTAGACTCCAGCAAGAGGGCCTTAAGGATTTGGGGTACTAGTGCAGTTGCTCTTGTTTGCCATTATATATTTTTTTTATTTTTCTCATTATCATCCAGGATGAGGAGGAGGATATTTTTTTCAGTCTTGCTGGTCACAATACATCCTGCCTTTTTTTTCCATTCCTGCTTTGTGTCTTGTCTTGGTGAAAATCTGTACATTTCCAGACAGAGAAAAGATGCCAGGGTTTTGGGAGCTAGTGTACTTTTCATCTGTAAGAGATCTGATAGCAGGGAAACAGTGATTGAAGCCCTGGACTTGCCCTCCACACACACCTTCCTCCACCCCATTTACTCTCCCTGTCTGTCCCGTTTCCACTGTAACGCCTTTTTAAGATCTCTAGGACGTGTGTTTTAAGTAAACTAATTACACTCAAATGTACTTTTTTTCATTTCTAATGAATCAGTTTTCTGACCGTTTTTTAAAAAAAAGTCCTTTTTGTGAGCACACTCTGAAAACGCCCTGACGCTGGACTGTGGAGAGGATGCACAAGGTTATTTCTTTGAGTGAAAATACAATTTGAAGTTCAGAGCACCAAGACAGTATAACTGTTTAGAAGATCTCTTTTTTTCATTTGCAGAAGCCTCATTTAAACCATATTGTGTGACTAAGTTTGTTGTACTATCTTGTCACCATGCCCTTTTTTCTGTACATAGTTTTTTCAATACTTGTAATTGAAGAAAAAGAAAGTGCTTTTTCTTTGTAATTGTGAGTCAATGTGACATTTTTGGTGCATACTCTTTTGACACCAGTATGTAAGTACATACAAATACATTTTTTTAAATAATGAGACTACTGTATTCCTGTGTTTCTTTAAAAACAAAGCAGTGCTGCATTAGCTTTTTAATCGGTTTCAGAGAAGTCTTTTATTGTGAAATTCTGTTAATAGATTTGACATATGTTGCAGAAGTTGAATTGAACAAAACAATTTTATCTGGAAAAATTTGCCAGTCAATGAATATTGTTGTTAGTGTCCTGTTTGAACATAAATGGACACTTATCAGTTTGAAGTCATCAATATTTTTGGTGGTTACTGAACATCGGTCTCCAAATACATGATAAAGCAGTTTAAATCCCACTTAACATGAATGAAATGAATGGTTGTCAACACAAAGCAATGAATATATTTTTCAGTGGCTCACTATATAATGTGATGGTGAATTTTAAGAATGCTGCTAACTAGTTTAAATGTCGCACGTTTCAACGCCACAAAATATGCAATTCAAAGCAAAGTTTGGCTTTGAGTTGCTGCATATTTAAGACTAAGGATGCTGGTATGCTAATATGCTGATGTTAAACAGGTATACATCTTAGTTTAGTGTGTTGGCATGCTAAGTTTTGGTAATTAGCACTAAACAAAGTACAGCAGAGGCTGATGGGAATCTATTTAGCAGGTATTTGGTCATAAAGTATTGGACTAGTTACACATATTGATCTGATGATGGCGCTTGATGAAAAGTTAAGGGATCACTAAAGATATTACAACTAATTCTGAGAGGTCCGTAAACTGTAATAAAATGTCGTGACAGTCCATCCAATAGCTGTCATAACGTTTCCGTGCTGCCTACTGCTGCATGGACAAACTCTGCTTTCTTTGTGCGACAGCTTGTGTACACACATTCCTGCAGATGGCAGCAGAGACATGTTATGCTGATGGTTAGATATTTTATGATCCTTTAAAGCAGGGAGAGGTAACCATGTGACATGAAGGGCAAAGAGTCTGGAGGGTTTCATCCCAACCAGAGAGTAAAGCTACTGACTCACATGCCTTCGATCAACGAGGACATACTGATCTGTAACCTCAGCTTGCCCTACATGGCACAGGAACACAGTCCTTCTCATGAAGATGCAGTGGGCATGTTATACTTTAAATCTCCATAGAAACAGCAAAGCAAAAAAAGGATAGTTTAGTTCCCATCGGCCTTGGGGCCTCTCTGTCCTGCCCTGCCATTGGCTGCTGCTCTACAGTCCTGGTGGTTGCTCTGCTCCCCAAGGATCACTGTTGCTGCAGGAACAATAGAAAGCAAGAGAGGAAACACACCCTGTCCTTGGAATCTAAAAATGTCATCACACACACACACACACACACACCAGAATATACATATTTTCTCCCTCTCTTTAACAGGAAGGATGTTTTTTTGTTCTTGTCTGTAGATTAGCGGCTTCAGTGGTGTGTGTGGATACAGTGAGTGCGTGCAAAGTTTGTTAGTCTGGCTGCTGATAGAGACAGAAACAGGCCAAAACATACATTTGGGTTTGTGTCTGTATCCGTGTGAACGTGACTATTTTGTCCTTGGATGTATAATGAATATGATTAAAACTAATCTGCTCTGTTCTTGGCTGGACTACTAAAATAAGAAGCATGACTCCCTCCTCACCACTCAATGAGCACATGAACCACGGCTGCAAGGCCTTTTTCAGCTACTGAAAATCAGCTGTTACCTATAGCATTTTGATTTCTATAACGGTTTTCTTGGAAGGCATGTTTGGCTGTTTCTCAAATACTTAGACCACTGCTCCAGGCTGATTTTCACTGCAGTAACTATAAAAAAAAAGCTTCTTAAATGCTACTACTGTGGAGCTCAATGGCAGCCTTGTCCAGCTGTGTGTGTTGGGGGAGTTGCTTCTGTCTCCAGACTCCTAAACTTGACTGATGGCTGTGGAAGAGAACCACAGGAGTCCAACTAGACCTGGCCTGCAATTGTACATATAGAAGTGTGTGTGTGTGTGTGTGTGTGTGTGTGTGTGTGTGTGTGTGTGTGTGTCAGCTGGACCACAATAGCAGGTTGTACTTAGACACTGAAAGTATTCATCAAGATCTTTTTCGATCTCCTGCTCTCGCTCCTTTAACTGCACTGGCCTCATTGCCCTCACATTGTACATGAGTTCAGCAATATCCCAACACACACACACACACAGAGTATAAATACTTGCTGTAACCAAAAATAGTTAACTACAAGGTCTTTTTCAGAGCCACACACCTATAATGTGCATTCACCACATTTGCAGTGGTAGTAGTAGTTATGATATATAGGATTATTATAAAAAGACGTCACAAGTTTAAATAGCTTGATCTTATATGAGGATTAGTTAGTTGTTATAAAATGGATGTTGCAAAAGAGAAAATATTTCATGATTTATATTTTCCATCATGATTACTGTTTTGGTTCACTCTCGTCGCTCTCATAGCATCGCTTTCGGTGAAAATGCTCTAAAAACCCACTGTACACTTCCTGCCCAGCACCAAACAACAAACAGTGGAGCATTTAGTTAAAGAGCCAGATCTGCCCTCAAGAGTTGGTAGAGACCAAAAACAGGAGCTAAAAGGAGAGCGAATGTTGGACTTCATTTCATCAGCCGGACACAAACATGAGTCCCAGTGAAATCTCCGAGTCAGCTGGATGTGTAAATAAGCAACTATAGCTAACATGTTAGCCTTATCTATCAGTGTTGTGTTTACAGATTGTTGTGCTGCCCCCAAGTGGCCAAGAAATGACCCTTTAACCCCATAGTACTGGCACACACAGTGGATATAGGAGGATGTCACAGTCAGCTGTTATGTTGCTGGCAGGATGTAGCAGCATGTCAGTTCCAGACACATCCTCTGTGTGTGCGTGTGTGTCTTCATGTGTAATTGTAGAAAAACAGGAAAACTCAACACATCCTTTTTTTCCCTTTTCCTCTCTTCCCTTTCACCTCTCTTGTGCCCCTCTTCTTCCCATTTTTCTTCTCCACTCACTGTCACTTCCTCCTTTCCCTCTTTAACTATAAAATCCCTCCTCTTTGTCTCCTGATACTTTCTATTTCCTTCCTTTCTGAACATGTTGTCTTGTCTCGTTCTCTCTCTTCCTGTCCTTGTGTTTCATCCTTCAACAGATTTTACCAAATTCATGTAGCTTTTCCGTGTAACCTCTCCGACTTAATTCAAGGCTCTAATTTTCAGATCTCACTGTGGGAGAGACAGTCACAGAAAATCCTCCACCTTATGATTAGTCTTCAGTGCTGTCACACATATATGCATCAGGCATAACATCTATGTCAGACTTTTTCCACACACAGTTTATTCGAAATACAATGTTTCAGTCATGGACTTTTGTCACAACATAAACATTTTTATACAAGAGCTTCAGGCTGCAACAACCAATCAAAAGAGGAGCCAAGTCAGAAATACTTTAGACGATTACAACATCGATAATTTCTATAAACATCCTTAAAATTAGATAAATATTATGGCAAGATCCATTAAATACACATGAAAATGGAAAAAGAATAGAAATTAAAAACAAAAAACTATTAAATGGGCAATGCAAGAGATGATTTTTGTCAGTAAGGGATAGGGGGAGGCAGATCGGACACATTAGTATGCAATAGACAACATTTAGTTTGATGTTTTATGGTAACACACACACACACACACACACACACACACACACACACACACACACACACACGCAAGCAGGAAAAGTCTGCAGGTACAAACATTAAGTCAACAACATCTGGGTTCATCAGGACAGCACATTCCAACACCTGAAACACAGACACAGCTGCTCATTCACAAACACACCTGTACACACAAGCGTGCATGCTGGAACTAATTCACACCTATCAGGACATCAGTATGTATAGTAGATAAACACACACACACACACACAGGGTGCAGTCAGAGAGATAAGAGAGAAGTGGAAACAAGCAGCTGTCTGATCAGCAGACATACTGCTGCTGCTCTTACATCACCCAACGTTTCTTCACTCTCATTCTTTGACAGCCACATATTCTTCTCCTTTCTGACTCTCCCCAACATTTCTGTGTTTGTTCAGCATATTTGCCCTTTACCAACAAAAACTGATTTCATCTCTTCTGTTTTCTGCATTTGTCCTCAGTTTAACAGTCAAAGTACAGTATGCAGTGATCCTCCCTTTACCAACAGACTACTGAATGCACACAGAAAAACAGGGCTTTATTTTACACTAAGTCTTTTATGCAGAGGTGAAGTGTTGAGAAGTTGTGTTGCATAAGTAACCTTTGGTTTTAAAGTTGTACTTGATGCCTAAGCACAGCACTTTGTCTTGGGTCTTAAAGTGATACTTCACCTAAAATCTACCTTGAATACGAAACACTATCAAAGATTTTATTGTAATGTGGAGCAGGAAGCGGCAGGAGAAAGACCCAAATGCAGACGGCTGATGAGGCTCAAAACAGTTTCTAAGATTTATTTAAATCTTACGTGTCCGTGCAAGAAAGCAGGCAAACCAGGAGGTAAGTCCAGGTAAGGGAACAAGAAAATGTCCAACTCAGGAACTTAGTAACAACGCACTAGGCGTGCAAAACAAATCACACACAATGCAGGACAATGAACCAAGAAGGAACAAAACACAGGGACCGGTATAAATAGGGAAGAGACTAACAAGGCAATCAGGAGCAGGTGTGAAATGGGGAACAGGTGAAGACAATCAAGGACAATCAAGACTAGGGGAGACACAAGGGCAGGAAAACACTGGAAACAAGAGACAAGACTTCAAAATAAAACAGGAAACCAGACAAAGACTAAGGATCATAACAGGTTTGTGGCCCCTCATAGAGAACAGGGTCTGCGGTCTGCTTGGATTCATGCTGGTTCCAGTGGATTAGAAGAGTGACAGGTTTCCATACAGAAAAAGTATTGAAATATCCAAAGGACACTTTTTTTAATAAAGGAAGAAGCAGTTGCTCAAGGTGCGTAAACCAAACACACACCCATATGTAAGGGTTGAGATGACAGCAGTGTATTTAGCTGTGTTTTACTGAGCATAGCAGTGAACAGTGAGTAAATGAACAATGATTCAGATGTGGTCTGAGGAGTCTGTGCAGACCTTTTGATAAATTTGTCTGCATAGAAAACTGGTCACTATCAGAATCCAGTTTAAACAGAGCAAATTTAAGATGGACACAACCTCTGTTCTTTGTTAAGGCTAAGATTACTTTCAACAGCCCCCATTAAGGTTTTCAGGGGCAAATATCCATTTTTGGGTTAAGTGTCACTTAAAGGTAAGCTGTAAGAATTTGCTCTTTTTAGAGGAAAGAAAATAATTGTTCATGCTTTTCCAAGTCTTTATGGTATTTTCTTTCCCTCCGACTCATCATTTTGACACGTTTCTCTCATATGTTCCTTTATCTCCTATATTTAGTTAGTCATGGAGCAGGTCACAAGGTCCAGGTGAAAAAAAACAGTCAAACATTTTAGCCTGCAGCCCCTTTAGACAGTCTCTATAGACCCTCGCTGACAATATACTTTCTCTTAACATTAGTGGTAGCTAAACCTAGTGATCACTGGAAGAGAATGTGACTTTAAAGGAAATATTGCTCCTGCAGTAAATGCCCTGAATTTGTAACATTGTTCACATTAGTTTATTTCATATAACACAGTCATTGTGCATGTGTTAAAGCTATGTAAAGCTAAGAATCACTTAGTGTCATTACTGAAAGTATTTGACTGTGAGGTTTCATTATAGTGTGTTCAGAGATAATGCTGCTGAAAATGCTTCCTGTTACCCACACGTCTGTTTTTCTGTCAGGAAAAAGCTGTTGTTCAGCTGTCACATGCATTAAGGCAGAGAAAGACCATTGTTCCTGCTATAATCAAGGGTCAAATGTTAAACCAGAGCTTTGTCCAGTGTGGGACATGTTCTCGAAACTGATAAGACACTGAAACGAGAAAGCTTGCGACACTAACTGTAGTTACTAAGAGAAACTTTTCTTTAAAACTATTAATATATACACTTTTGCACATTCTTGAAAGATCTTGTGATTCTAGAAATCTTGCTTCTCCCCACCTCTGAATCATCTTGTGACTGGGTTGAAAACCACCAGCTCAGTAACAGCAACAGAAGCTCTGTGGTTGATATGCAGCTCAGCTCTGGATCATATGAACAGACGTCTAACATCTCATGACTGAACCCACTGTTGATAATTATATAACCAAGAAAAGTTAACTTATACCATTTTTTTTTATTTTATAGCATCTCTTCAGCACTTAACAATTAATGTGTGAAAATAGGACAAAGGAGATGTGATATTGACATGTAGGATTCAGTACAAACACATCTGCTGAGCTCCACAACCTGTAGAGCATTAGAAAAGAGGCTGTATAGAACATTTTACTTTACATGACAGCATCTGTTTTTATTCACAAAGACACCACTCATATGTTGAAAAATATATATTCCATAAAAATACATTTTGTTCAGGTACAACTTTTTAAAGACAATTTGGAGCTTTTACTCACTCTTTGTTAGGATGTGGGGTTACCAGCATGCTGGTGTGGGACCTAAACGCAGACATCTCATAAGGTGAAGTGATGAAAACAAGTTTATCTACTGCAGGTAATGGCTGGTTGACAGAAACACAAAAACCAGTAGATCCAAAGAACACACAGGAACATGGAGCATGGCACAGAGAGCATCTCACAAAAGGCAACAGAGATCAATGACGCGACAAGGCACACAAGCAAAAGACAGGTATAAATAGACAAGACACCAAGGAGGGCAACAGAATAAGGTGGGTAAGGAGACACAGGTGAAAACAATCAAGGAAGAAAACCAAAAGTCAAAACACCCACACTGAACAAGAAACAAGACCTTCAAAATAAAACCAGAACATAAAAACCAAAACAAGACCAGACCAAGATAATTTCAAAAACCAAGACAAGAATAAAATAACATAAAACAAGACTTTCAAAAACAGAAAGGAAAAACCATAACTCTAGCATAACCAAAAACAGAAAAATACCCTGATTCCTAACACTTTATACTGTTTGATCATCAGTGTCGGCTCAAGAAGAGTCCACAGCCATGTTAGTGGCTCTGCACGGTGCTTGTCTGGACCAAAGTGGTTTTAGGGTTTCAAACAGGCCACTTTTAGCCACAAGATCATTTCATCCAACGTCTCTTGCCGATGAAGTTTTAGTCTTACAGGAAGCTTCAGGGTCTGAAATCCCACGTTATTTCTACACTAATGAAGACTCAGCGTATTTTTCTACAGAAACTGTGAAGCATCATCCTCCCTCTGCTCTCAGCACCGACTTCCCATGACTCATAGAGCCTATCTGATGGACCTGATTCCCTGAAGTTACTACTTCAGCATCACATCACACACCCACTCTCTCCCCCGCTGTCTGTTTTGGCTTAAACAAACACACACTCACACCCTACAATTAACACACAAACATACTCATACATGTCATCCTTCTTTCCACAGAGCCGTCACTTTCACTGCATCTGACAACATGTGGTTTTTGTGCAATGTTCACTTGTCTGTTATTTTAATATGTGGATAAAGATTCAAATGTTTCTTTAAACCATCAGACCTGAAGTGTAATAAAAGTCAAACTGTCAAAGACCTGTTGTCCTCAGACCACAGAGATTCACTGGCTTCACTGAAGCGTCTTTGAACTCTGCACAGCTGAAAGTCGGCCTCTCTCTCTCTCTCTCTCTCTCTCTCTCTCTCTCTCTCTCTCTCTCTCTACATTATGTGTCAGCTCACACAGTTGAGAAAAGGACAAAAAATCTGGCCACAAGCCTATGTGTGTGTGTGTGTGTGTGTGTGTTCCAGCTGGTTACATCTGGTTTAAGAGGCCACAGAGGGAGGCAGCTTTCTCCCACCTCTTAGTATCAGTTACTAATCCCTGTTTCCCAGAAGTGTGCTTTTGTTTTGTGTGTGTGTGTGTGTGTGTGTGTGTGTGTGTGTGTGTACCAGCATTTAAACCAATATGCATGTGATGGTACTTACGGAAATTTAATTATTGCAACAGGCAACAAATATAAATTTGAAATGATACGTTTGAAATTTCCAGACGATGAAAATTGTGAGAAATGTGTTGTTAAATTAAAGTTTGATTTGATAAAATGTCATGGCGACAGCTGTTCCATCCTCCTCTTTCCTCTTATGCTTCTAGTTAATCTGATTAATCTCTGTGTGATACTAACCTCTGCTCTTTAGTCCACACCTGCCGACTACTCAGTTTCCCACCTCAGCTCATCATCACCTGAACTATTCATCTGCCCACTTTATATTGTCTGCTGTCTATACTCTCCACTGCATGCTATCCATTATGGCTAGGTCTGGTTTTTACTCTCCTGGATCTGCTTTTCAATACCATCTGTGATCCAGTGTAACAGGAAAGATTCACCACACACTCTAAGATAAGATAAGATAATCCCTTATTGATCCCCAGAGGAGAAATTCAGGTGTTGCAGCAGCACAAGGACACAAAAAAGTACAGATAAATAGAGAAAATAAATAATTAGAAGTATATAAAATAAAAACAATAGAAATAAAAGCAATTCAACTCAAAATTACAAGGCAAGCAGTATGCATACAACACCCATGACCAGTGTTGTACTTAAACTAATAGTGAAGTCTCAAGTGAAGTGACGTAGTGTGATTAGTAGCAGCAAAGTATAATATATGTAAGAGTAATATGATACCATCTACTATAACAGTGTACACCAGAGTAATATATAATATGATTAAGTAATGATACTTAGTGTTTGTCTGTATTAATATAGAAATATAATATAGTATATAATGTAATTAAACAGTATAACATATTAACATAATATAGTATGGGATATAAAATACAATATAAGGTGAAATGTAGTATAACACAATATATAGTATAGTACAGCAATATGGCATGGAATATAAAATATATGTATATAGCCCTGTATATGTTTAGTCAGTCATTCAACATTTGCACTGGTGTGAGCATTTATTGTCAACATGTGCACAGCCAGTGTGTCACTCATGGCAGTTCACATATAAAGCCAGTCTTTGTGGATTAAAATCCACATATTTCGTCTCTCATTACTTACCTTAGTCATTAAAACTGACTGGTCAATAGCACCTTTTTCACTGTAGACGTTTCGACACGTCATGGTAGGAAAAGCACAGGTGTAATTAATAACTTTAATGATGGCTGTATTTCATGTAGGTGAGCCAATTCCAGGTTCCTGCTAGAGCGCATGCAGGCTCAACGTCATGGCTCACTGGGAGAATCGTTCATGTTATTAATTACACCTGTGTTTGTCCTGCTATGTCTACCATAAAAGATATCTGTAATTGTAGCCTGGGGCCAGTTTCACAAAGATAGACTTTGACTATTGCTGAGGTCAAATTAATAGTCAGACTTCAGATAGACGTGCTAGCATGACTTTTCAGAAAGACGTCTAAAGTCATCTCTTGCACAAAGCCGTCTAGATCTTGACTATCTTAAGCATGGCTAATTTGCCATGAATTCTGGGTTAATTAAGAGTTTTTCAAATTAAAAACATGGCTAACTGAGCATCAAATCGTTCAGCTCTGTTCACTCCAGCAGAAAACCTTTGCCTTCTGGAAAAATACAACAGCTACAATTTTTACATTTACAACATATTAGTGGGAGGATTCAGCGAAGAGTGTAACAATACAAAAAAAATGTCATTGTCATACTCAATGTAGTGTAGACGTGTAGCAGAGCTGAGATGCGTCTTAATGCGGCAGAGTTCAGTAGGCTACTTCTGCTAATTTTGATGTCCTCACTGCTGCATATTTCCAACAAGTCTCTACAACAAACCACAAATTATGAACCATGTTTTGTGATTTGTTCTTTTTTAGTCATTTGGTGCCGAAGGTCAGCAGGTATCACTGATTGTTACCATGGAAACACTGGTCAGCAGGTATCACTGTCTGTCTGATTGTCAGGATACTGTAAATGGACATAAATGTACAGCAGGTGTGCAATTCAAACTTTTAAAAAAAAATGTTAGGGGGGCGCTGCTAGTGATTCTGCCTTTATCAAACTAGCTCTGTTTAATGTTCAGAAGAAGAGAAAGCTTTAGGCCCTGTGCACCTGGTATGGTAAATGGTAAATGGACTTCACTTTTTCAACCTTAACGATTCCCAAAGCGCTTTACACCTGTGTGGGTGATTTCACTTATTTTGGCTGATTCCAAATTCCTGTCGGGAGTGTGTGGCCGCGTTGACTGGCATCTTCCTCACTCTCCTGTTAGCTTTGTTGCACCAGTTTGAGCAGGACACATTATACATATTTACTTTCTTTTAGGTTGTGACCACTGGTATTCTTGAAATACAAATTTTAGAATAGTGATTGAAATTAGTAGAGGCCTCAAACGGATTTAGGTTGTAAGATTGTTTTTTTTTGGAAACATGTTTTTCCTGTGGCATTATTTCAGTTAAGAAACCCATATATAGCTGCTGGGAGGCGTCTGTATTATCTGAGAAATGTAAAAACTGTACCTTACTCTGCTTAACACATATTACCTTTGACATATGGTGTTTATTCATGTACAGGATGTGATAAAGTGGTGTATCTTGACCTTGACCGTGATGTATGTGGTGTTATCTGCAGTAATGTGCTCATGTAAACACAGTGGTCAGCTGTTGTAGGAGAGTCCACAGGAGAGATGTAAGTGGGAGGGAGCTGTGGGGGTGAAAACTGTACGTGTCACACTGTTTCTCAACTGTGTAAATGCCACCTGACACACTCTGTGAACTTTGAACACACATGCAAAAACATATGCAATCACAAATCACACACACACACACACACACACACACACACACACACTAGGTTATTCAAATAGACAGCCTGTAGAGATGGAGAGCAAGAAGCAGAGAGGAAGAGGTGGTGTGATGCGCTGGGACAGAAGATGACAGAGAGAGAAACCAGAGGGAAGGAGAGGATGTGGTTGACTGTAAAATACAGAAAAATAGTGTTAAGGAAAGGAAGGACAAGGAGAAAAAAAAAAGTGTGTTTCTATGAGAGTTGAATGGACAGAGATAAAGCACGATCACTCGCTCAGTAAATGTGTGTCAGTCAGTTTGAATCTGTTTTGTTAGCTGTGTCTGTGTCTGTATGTGAACTTGTATTGACCACAATGAGGGGCCAAAAATCTGTTCACACAGTCACACTTTCAGGGCTCAGGTCCATATTAGAGTAAGTAAGTAAGTAAGAGATGACGAGTTAAGGTTAGAGCCTCATAGGGATGGTCATTTCACTGTGTTCACTTTAGGTGGCACAGAAATTGGTGTCCTGTTGAATTTGTTTCTGCGTGGTGCAGTGCCAAGGGCCACATAGTCACTATTTCGGGTCCCTTATTTTTTCATTCACTTCTTCAGGCAACAGAGATTCCTAAATTAGCACCAAGCTCGTAAGCACAGGAATCATATTGTACAGTTTATAATAGTCCTTTTTTCACAGCAGACATTTTGACTTAAGGAAAAGCACAAGTGTTACTAACAACATTAACGATGGCTCCGTGTGACACTACACTGGAATTACACAAGTGCAAAATCCCTGTGTCGCCACTTAAACTTCAAAAGGACAGATACTGTTTCACACAAGAAAAAAAAAGTGTCCCAAAAGGCAGTGTGTTGTGTGTGGTGGCCAATGGGGCCACTCGTTTTCGCTCCACTCCTGGGTCAGAATAAAGGCTGGAGTTAAATGTAAGTCTCCAGGGAGTGAATGTAAGTCAATCTAATGAACAAACCAGCTCAGAGGAGGATTTCACCTTTCACTGATGTTAAAGGTTGAAGATCTGTGAATCAAACTGCTGCATCTAAACAGTTACTGAACATAAATGAGGGGCTTCAAATGTTCTTAATCTTCTGTGAACTTTTGTTTCTTTTTCTGTCACTTTCTATAAGATAATTTATCTGTTAGTGTTTCTCTCCTCCTCCCCGTCTGTCACCCCCTCTAACTGTCTTTTCTTCACTTTCTCTTAACTGCTGTCTCTTTTTTTGAACACACACACACACACACACAGAGAGAGAGAGAGAGAGCAGCTGTCTACACACACATTGATTGGGTTTATAGCTTGTTAGGAAAGTGGAGATTGAATTTCAACTCTGCTCTTTAAGAGTTAGCACTGATGTCACTCTGGCCCCTGTTTATGTTATGTAACACACACACACTGAGACGGAGAGAGAGGCTGTAAAATTATAAAATGGGCTGGAACTGAGCCTTGAGAACTGGCAGCGTATCCTTTTGTGTGTGTGTGTGTGTGTGTGTGTGTGTGTGTGTGTGCACATCTGATATTTCGCAATAAGAAGTTAAACATAAATGTACTGTATGTTATGTGTTTGTTGTTACCACCAAAATAAGTCCAGTTAAGTTACAGTGTTTATTAAAACTACAGTGTAATAAATTGCTGGATAATTAAATATTTTTGCACAAAGTTGTTTTAAACTGTTTTGGTGTCACTTTTTCTGGAAAGTGACACCAAAACAGATGACAAACACAGATGTGGCCACATCTGTCATTCTAAACAAGTACAAAACCTTGTCAACATGATGGTGAAAACACTTTAAAACAGCTTTGGAAACCATTTTGAACAAATACCTCAAAGATTTTAGGGTCTGATTTCACATAATGATGTAGGCAGCAGCTCCAGAAAACTACAGACATTTCATCTTTCATATCGGTGCTACATGTGTTTACAGTTGTTAAAGGTTTTCAGCAGTTCGTTGTATCAACATGTTCACTTTCAAAGTGTTTGGGAGGTGGTATTACATGGTTCATTAATAGGTCTGATTAGATTTACAACCCACACAGGGGGACATTTTATTACATTTTGACAAAATATTTAATTATTTTCTGTTTTTTTTTACATGATCATTTGTTACAGGCCTTGTGAGGTTTGGATCGCAAATAAAAAGCATCAAATCAAAACTGGAGATCTGCTGACTAGAGACCAAGACAATAAAAAAAATGTTGCACACCATTTACAGTCTTTCTGGTATGATTTTCCCAGCAGAGATCCAATTCATGATTACTATATTTGGGAAAATAAGCTATAATTTGCATCACTCCTCGCCATCCCACTCGTAGAGGAGAATAACAGCTAAATAATCAGTAAATGGGACCTGGCACTGCTCAAGTCACAGAGCAGCTGATCTAACCAGAACAAAGTCGGCCTTCTCATTACGTACGCACTCTGTGTTGTCAGGTAGAGCAAAGCAGTTTGTTTCCCAGACAGCGTTAAGTCAGGGCATGCCTCCCCCCCACACACTCACTGCCTCCAAGAACAGAGACATGCCACTAACCAAATGTCACATGACAGCCTTCAAAATAAAGCTCTTGCATAACCATGAGGGCCTGGAAGCAGAGAGTCTGTTTACAATGATCCAGTCTGAAGTTGGATGACTTTCTGTGGGCGTCTGTGACTGGTCTGTTTTGTGTGTGTGTGTGTGTGTGTCGCCATGCCCCCAAACATCGCTCACATCTTATCCCCTCTCTCCTGATGTGCATCAGCTGAGCCCGGCATGGTTGTTGCACTTGGTTATCACAAAGCACGCTGTCCAGTTCCAAAACATTACTTCAGACACGACAACACATTCAGTTTGGAGCCCAGTCAACCAACAGAAACTACGTGTTGGGGGCCTGTTTTGTCTGCGCCACACTACTGACCATCCTGACTGTTATTTAAAGTCTCTTTCTGGTAAAATCCATTAAGTCATGCTGGTTAATAGACACAAAAATATACAAATATGATACAGACTTTGTACATGTCTGTATTTAAAAACAAAAAAACACATATTCTAATTTCCAGCCTGTGGGCTGTCACAACGTGGCGGAGGTGCAAGGTTACATACGTCCAGGAGTTATATTTAAACACTGAGCACCGAGCCTCAAAATCAACGAAACACAGCATGTATTATATCAAATATTCTTTATTTCTCAGGGTATAAAATGACTGTACAAACACATCTTTCTGTGACTGACGTCGTCAGTGAAACAGAGAATTCAGTGTGAGCAGATTGCAGCGGCGTGCTCTCTGTTACAATGTTTTTACATGCAGGAAAAATGAAAACACAGTGATGTGGGATGGTTTTCCTAAGAGAAGTTCTCAGCTGGTGTCTCAGTGAGTGAGCTGAGGTGTGCTTTAGGGGGTATCAACCCCAATAAAACAATTAAATCTCAAGAATGAAACATTCTGTCAGTTTCCCCAGGCTGTCTGCTTTTGTTTAAACTCACTGAACATCATGAGATATTCTTGTGCAATCAACAATAAGACATGTGTGGGTATTTAGTGTCAAGTAAAGTCTGCTAAAAACTGATTTGCTTACAGTAATCCGAAGCCATTCACATACAAAAAAACAGTTTCATCTTCTATCCTGACTGGTTTCAATGGTTGTTGTATATCTTCACTTTCCATCCAATAACACTAAACACTTGCTTACTGACGTCTTGTATTTGAGCCACTCATTTAGCAGAGTCATCAGTACAGATAATTAGCAGTGCAACTGTCTTTTATTCACATTTGTCAATGTGAAAACCCAATCCAACACCAAATTAATCACAATAACTGAAGTCAGCCTTTGCAGCGACTGTGTATCTTTCAAATCTCACACAGTATGTCATCCTCACATTGTCCAAAAGCAAAAATCAAAGTACACATCCAGACTTTGCACCTGTCCAGAACATTAACATTAACATTTCTGTCCAACCTTCAACAAAACACAGACTTTGCAGCACAATACACCATCATGTCTCGTCTCTGACTGTCTTTATACACAATAGTTCACTTTCAGAGATCCATCTGTTCGACATTACAAAGCTGTTCATCTGTCATACAGGACATGTACTGCTGTGGATCAACCAGCTGACTACGGCTCCTGAAAAGCAGTTAAAACATTCAAGCAAGACTTTGCAACTTTTGAAAGAAGAAATAATGCAATCGACACGCGAAAAGTTGGATTCATGAACAAACAAATGCACAATATTTCAGTTCAATACACTCAGACGTTTTACTGCTACAGCCTTACTTGGTCTGGTGTGACTAGTAGCTTTAGCTGACTTTATAAGTTTGCTAACTTGCTATAACTAACATCACTAATTCAGCTGACTTCATAACTACTTGTGTTACTGTTAAACTGTGTTTTAGCACATAACATTGCGGCCATGGTGGATGCTGTTCAGGAAAAGTTATATGGACTTACTTTAAAGGATTACAGCATAAGATTAATTTACCAAAACAGACAGAGTCATCCTCAAATCCATGTCAAAAACATGCAAGATATTGTTTTCTTGCATGACTGATCTATATAATTCATGCTGTTTTAATGCATTTAAACAGGAATAGGTTTATATTCCTCTCAGTATAAATACAGGCCCTAATCACACACTGCATGCAACCAAAATCCCTGTGAGATGAGATAGTTAAATGTGAGTGACCTGACAGAGGAAATGCCAGCTATCATAAGGGTCTGCATGACCTTTACCCTACTTAAATCCACCATCAGCCAAGACTGCACACAAACAGCAAGACAAGAAACTTATTATGTCTTTTCCCCAGCAAGAAACAATGCATTTGCTGAGTAAAACATCGACACAGTGAACCCATTCAGTCGCAGCCGTAACATCTTCAGCAGAAAACTACCAAACAGCTCAAATCAGGAGGCACAGTTTTACACTCAGGCCTAAACCCAGCATGACCAAACATTTCAAGTTGAGATACATTTAAGATGAAGTTATATGACGTACATGTATTAGTATACAACTTGTAAACCAAATTTTGGTGCCGATGTAGCTTTGTTCAGTGTCTTGGGACACTTAGCAGAGCATAATTAGAAATGTTTAAAATAGTGTAGTTAACTAATTGGGTGAAAATATTCCACAGAAGTCTATAGAAGCGTACAAATTCTCTACTATGATTGAAAAAGTTCTGGCAGCCCTGTCTCAGTTTGCATTAACTAGACAGAAAACACAAATGCCAAACTGTGAACATTTTAACTTTAATTTTAGTTTGTTATAATAAACGTGTCTTAACTGACACAATTTCTTCACAGTACAGTTAAATTCAAAAGGAATTATTAGACATTGAATTTCAAGGCACACCACAGCTCACTCCATTTCACACCAGTAGAGAACTGAAAAACAGCTAAATGAACAGGGTTTTCACTCTACACTTAATCCTGGGCTAAGACACCTTTTTGCCCGTAGTTTACAGCTTCCTTAGCTCTGAGCTAACAGCTATTTCACACTCAGAAAATTAGATATCCCCCACCCTTAGTCCAGGATTCACTAAAACCCCCTCCAGACCAGGACTTTTTCAGGATATCATCAGAAACAAAGGTTCATGACAACTGGTGTGAATTAGTTAGAAGAAAAGCAGCAGAATATATTATTTGTCAAATGAAATGTTGTTGTGATTGGATACAGTTAAACTGTGAACACTGTAAAGATGTTAACTCTGAACCTTGACATTTGAACCAACATTGTCTCATAACATTTGGGGTCACTAGTCAGACAAAGGTCTAACTCGGCCCTGACGGGGGTTTAGTTCATACTTTAGAGTGGCCGGGGCTAAGAAATGCAAGAGTGAAAATCCTTTTTTGTGTTTATGTCTCATCAATATGAAGGATTATGTTGCATATGCACTAAATAATGTCAGATCTGCTTTGAATCCATTACAGACTGCATACCGGTTGCACCCTTTTTCCTTTCTGCTGCAGTGACTCTAATACAAAGAGCCATTCAGATGTGGCCACTGTAGAGAAAGAGTTGTAAATTATTGGGTTTTGTTCTTGTTTTAGTGACTACAATGTACAAAGGAAAGTGTGGCAGTTGAGAGTTTGACAGCCACACGTTGTGTTTTAGTTTGCCTTTTTAATTCTGCTTTAACATACAAAACGTAATCTATTGGAGAGAGAGAGCAGGCTGCAGAACTAATAGAGCACACAGTCGGCATATGATGGACAATGGATGTCTCTGTAGTATTAAAACATAACGGATGCAGAATGGTAGAAATGATCATCAGTTACCGCTGTAATAAAGCAGAAGATCATATTTTGCATAAAGGGAACAAATGCAGAGCAACAAACATGATGACTCAAACTATAGTAACTGCTAAAAAAAAAGATTTCACTGAATATGTACATAATTCAAACTTCACAGTCTTAGATACACAATTGCATTGAAAAGCTAAGAAATAATCCCATCTTTCTTTCTTTCAGTTTGCTCTGAGTTATGTTCTCGCTGCAAACCAACACAAACAAATAGTCCATTTTGTAAATTTGAACACATGCAAAGAGCACTTGATCTAATTCTGCTAAGTGCTCACACTTAAGGCTATTTAAGTCTCTGGAAAGATAAAGATCAAACACACATCAAGCAGTACAAATATCTGAAACCAACAGAGTATTTGCCTGCCTTGCAACTTGTACCTGCAGATGCAAGTTACTGGTTGACAGGATGAACGTTTCCTTGTGTTTTCAGTTTTAGACTGAATTCTGTCTCCTCCTCTGCTGTCACTTGGCGACTCTACTGAGCAAAGCTGTGGCCTGTGGAACAATGTGATCATGATGAAGACAAGAAAAACACTAAAATTACAAAATGTCCTCCTGCCCGACGGTCAAGTGCTACCCATTCTGCAGTCCACCACCACAGTACAAAGATTTTTGTTGAACCAAACCACATTAATACAGTGCAAACTGTAGAGTCCTTCAGTACTAATGTGGGATAGATGATGAACGACCACAGATACCAATGGAAATCTGACTCCTACGTACAGTGTTGTGTCTTCTTCAGTAAAGATACAACTTGCTTTTACAGAACAAAGCCTTGTGTGTTTATCACATGGATATTCAGACATGTGGTAGGTATCATTTTCCAATTATTTTTTAGAAATCTCGCTGAGGTGAAAAAATAAGGTGTTATTTTTTAATGGCTTTTTACCCTCGTGGGGAATTAAAGATGTCGGTATTAGTTCTGTTCCAAATAAGATATCTGATACAAATTTAAAGCCTGAGCCTCACCAAACGTATTCATTGTCTGGCTTCATTCTGGGCCAAACAGTGAGGACATGTAGAAAACCACACTAAAAACCAAGCCAGACCTAATTCCCTAAATAGTTAAATAAATCGAGACTAAAATAAAAGTTAACCATGATCCAGGTTTCAGATTAGGTTTATAGGATGCGCCTGTGTGCCACAGTAAACATGTGACCAGGATAAAATTATTAGCTGTTTAACAAAGTATGTACTTTCATTAGAACAACAATGATCCCAGTTATAAAAAGAAGCTCTAAAATCAACCATGTGCTAGATTTGTTGACTTAAATCATGTCCAGTGATCATGTCTAGGTCAGAAAATCCAAAACGGCTTCTACTTCACTGTAATCATGAGTGTTGGAAACCAGACTAACGTTAGAAACAAGTTAAGATGCAGTTTCATTGAAGTCACTAAAAGTACAGTCTGCAGAGAGTCAAGCTCCCTTCCAGTCTACATAACAAGGCTACATAAATCCATAGGTGGGAAGGTTTTTTTAACCAGCACACCAAACTACAAACATTATTCCAATTAATGTGTTAGTCGAAATTCGAAAGAGAGGCAGGAGTACCTTCTCCTGCAGAGGGCTCATACTGGAAGCAGGCTAAGATTAAAACCAGGTTAGAAAAAGCTCACAGCAGAACTGCTGTATTTTCAGAGCAGGTTCTGCTAGAACCAGACTGGGCTCAGTAGTGAATCTCATCCACGACAAGACTAAAACCCTCTCCAAACAAAAACATTTTAGATCCGTGACAGTCTTACTTTGGTTCCTGTCTGAATCCAGACCAGGATAAAGTCAAGAGAGGATCGGGACCCAAGCTCATCGCAGGTCTGCTCTAGGCCACACAGCAGTACCTTTTCCACCATGACTTGGACAGACTCTTCATCTTGTCCGGCGTCTGCCTTTGCTTTTTTCGTCGTTTCTGTTTCCCTCTCGGGTGCTTATGGGAGCTGTAGTTCTGCAGGCTGGCCAGAATGGCCGTGTCAAACACTTCTTTCAAATTCTTTTGGGTCAGGGAAGAGCACTCCATGTAGGCCACAGCTCCAATCTCCATCGCACAGTCCCGGGCGTCTGCTGGGTCCACAGGTCGCTCCCGGTACTTAGCCAGGTCAATGAGAACCTAAAGAGAGGAGGCAACATGTATGATGAGACACTTTGGTAGATCTTTAAATTCTGATTTATTAGTCAAGGAGACTGAATACACCTGCAGTGAACAAAGATTTTGTATCTTCAGATTTGCTGCTAATTTTCTTAAACAGCTGAGTCAAATACACAATTAAACATGGTTAAAGATCATAAAACTGGCAAAACATTGATATTTTTGGCAAAACAATATATTAATAACAATAATAAAAATAATAATAATGTGTTGAACTGTCACACTTTCATGACTTACTGAGACACTTGACTAGAACAGAGCCATTGTTAATGTTGTTAGAAACACTTTTTGACAAGTCAAATTTTGTTAAAATTGCCATTTAGACCATGTAGCCTCTATTTAATGCTAGTTGTTTTGTTTATGTTTGTCAAAATTAAGGCATTATATTGTGTGGTGTAAGGCAAGTATTTCCAATATAAGAGGATGTTGATGCTTGTTCCTCCTACCCCTCAAGTGTTGCTGCATGTATGAAGTTTTTATTTTCATTGCACCGTTACTTCTCACCAACATCAACCATTGGGAGAAACTCTGCAAGCTTTTGTGTGTTCGTGCAGCATCTTTCATTTTGACTGTGCAGTAATTTGTGCCATAAATCTTTCTCTCTCTAATGAGGCTGCCAGTCAATTTGTTTACATGATGATATGAAAGTCAATCATTAGAATGAGACACATAGGGATTCATGTTAGTTTGAGACTAAATTTCCTCCACCTTGACGTCTTCTCGGAGGTCACACTGCGTCCCAACGAGGACGAGCGGAGCGAAGGGGGCATGTCTCCGGATCTCTGGAACCCACTTCTCGGGAACGTTCTGGAAGGAGGCGGGACTGACGACACTGAAGCACAGCAGGAACACATCTGCACTGGTGTAACACAGAGGCCGCAGCTTGTCAAACTCATCCTGGAGAGAGAAAAGAGAGGGTTCACCAGAGTGTTGAAGAAGATGCAAACGCGATTATTTAGCAACCAGCACAATAATACTTTTAAGAGTATCTGGACAGAAAACAGAGGTATTACTTCCTGCCAATCCAGTCTAACACAACTACTGGTGCTATGGAGTGATCTGTTCTTAATGACAGATGATTAACTATGAGGATATGTATAGTTTCCCCTCCCTGACTTTCTGTCTTTCCCCTTGACCTCCCACGCTCTCCTTCCTCTGCCTGTGATCCTCCTGTTCATTCTGGTCTCATGTCATATCCCTTCACAGGAACTGTGTGGGTACAGCACACACCTGACAGTAGCAGTGACTTCTCTTTGGAGTGTTTATATAATGTGTGCTGATTCTTTAAAATGATTTTGGTATTTTATTTAACAGATAACGTATTACTTGTTTCAAGGTAAACATTAGATCTATGTCTAACCAGTTGAAGCTCATTGTAAGTGGACAGACAAACAGCTGCTGCAAACAGAGATGTTAAATACATCACTTCCTGTATGCCAGAGAATTGTTCCTAGGAAAGACCTACCAGACAGTTTCCTGGACAGAGAACTAAATTTAACTGAGATATCCATTGTAAAACATGTTCGAGTCTAGGACTTGTCTTAATCTGTGTACCGATTACCTATGAAACCTGCCCCTGTGGTTTAAAACTTAATGCACACCATGTTGGTCAACCACTCTTCTGTTGTATAACAACGATCTGATATCATGCAACCCCTCTTCAATCCCCACATTTCCTGTGTAGCTCTACTGTACACTGTCAATTATAAAACAAAGGCAAAAATGCAAAAAAAAAAAAAGAAAAGATTTTGTGTTTCAGTACACTACTTAGACCATAAAGACAGAAAGAAGATTGTTCTCTCCTCATCACTTCCTCTCCTCATTGTTTCAAACACAAATAAAACAACAACAGGAAATGCTGCTGCCCTCTCTCCCTCCTCCTGTGTGTGTTTGTGTTTGTGTTGAGATCACTGACCTGTCCGGCTGTGTCACAGAGTTGTAGTTTGACTGGCTGCCCGTCCACTGATACCACCGCTACACACACACACACACACACACACACACACACACACACACACACACACACACCATGAGACAGTGTAGCTACTGAAAAACACATATGGCCAATTCTTTTCTTGCAACAACCACACACTCTGATGATACCAGCTGCTAACCTATTTAACAACTTTAAAGTGAATACAGTAAAGAAAAGATTAGTCAGTGAAGTGATCTGCTGACCTACAGAATTATAATCTATTGTATTTGATAAATGAGAATTTGTCATTAAGTTAAATATCAAACAATTTCTGGTCTCAACTTCAAAGTGGTTAGGTGCTGGTTACATGAAATAAACATGCATGAGTAAACTGAAATGTACAAATAACAGTATATTTGACATTTTGTAGAGTGAAAGATGGACCAATTAATCAAAAACGTTTTGACAGCTGGTCCTTAAATAAATTAAATGTATTTAGCAGCTGTAAAATATCCTAATTCAATACCACATGGCCACTTGTACATTATTTAGGATTATAGGTTATAGTGGTTCTCTCCAGCTATCTGGTCAAACTTCATATACAGCTGTATTGAATCAGTGACAATACAGATACTTCATCTTTACCTGAGAAGTTGTCAAACGCGGTCGGGATGTACTCGGTGGGATACCCGTTGGTGGTGTAGCTGACCACCAGGCTGGTTTTCCCCACAGCTCCGTCTCCTACCAGCACACACTTCACCCGCCTCTCCGCTGCCCCTGCCCCGGACCGCCGCGTCCTGCCGGAGCCCCTCTCCCGGCTCCTGACCCTCCTCGGTGGGACAGGCGGAGCAGGGGACACCGGTGCCGGCTTGTAGCCCCCATCGCCCAGCGAAGGCATCTGGCACGGAGAGGAGGGTGACATATGGCTCGGGGAGACCCGGGCAGGAGATTTAGTCCTGGTTTGGGCCAGTCTTCACATCGTCCATTCTTCCGTTATCTGCCGGTCTACGGAACGGTTTGTCAACTGACTTTTTTGTTGTCGCTGCTTCCTTTTAGTTTTCATGGTTAAATTACAAAAAGTCTGAACTTCTGCTCACCCCCACACAGCCCAGAACTGACACTGTGTCCATTTTAAGAGCCATGGTTCATCTAAATATGAATTAAAGTCCGATTAAAAGAGCGGCGGGTCAATTAACGTCAGCCGTTTGGTGCAGTCTGCGTCCGTCCAGTAGTCTAACGGACAGACAGACCCGTCCCAAACTCCCCTGCGGATGACATCATGGCGCGCGCGAGTGTCTGTGTGTGTGTGAAGAGAGAGAGAGAGAGAGAGAGAGTCATAAAACCTATAATAATAATTGATTCGTCATCATTTAAATCAGCAGAATTGGCCATTTTTAATAAAGAGACCATTTCTTATGATGTTCATTTAGTAACCGAGTGTTGAATATTCTCAATGTTCTCCTAATGTCTTTTAGAATTTTCTTCTAACTTTTGTCAAGTTTATTTTGCACAAGGCTTTTGCAGTTTTGTTTGTCATCTGGACACATTTCTGACATGTTTTTGTTTTATCTTACGAATACAGTCTATTATCTCTGATCTGCACTGGCAGCAGACTCAGATTCTTCACTGAGGCTAAGTGAAAGTAGCCTAATGATCAGAGTATTCTATTCTAGTGTATTATTTTCATTGATATATAAGTAACATAGTAGTGTAGCTGGTCGAGTTCAAACTAATTTAGCTATTTTATATCAGTGTTGGGTAGATTCATCTAACAATGCATCATATTTCATAAACTAATTAAATGTGTTGAATGAAAAGTCGTAATCTGCAATTTAACAACTAAATGTAGCTGTCAGATAAATGTAGTGGAGTGGAAAGTACAATATATCCTTCTTAAGTGCAGTATAAAGTATCATAAAATGGAAATATTTAATAAAAAATAGTTTACAAATATACCTTAAAACTGTATTTACCATTTACCATACCAAGACATACCAAGTACCATAGACTGTCTATGGTAAGTACAGTAGCAGACTACTGACAGGACATTTGCGCCATCTAGTGGACAGAGTGAAACTGACACATGGCACTCAGTAATAAAACCTTATTAAAACCTTTAAAAAAAATCATAATGATCTTTTATGGGTCTCAGCGTTTCAGGCCTACTAAATATAATGTTTCCCCACACTTCATATAAATCTAGATGAGTCTTCATACCTTTATACCTTATTTCTACAGTGAGCTTCGAGGTACGCGGAAAGAAATACCAACTCGTCCGTGTTTCCGCACGGACGCTTTTCTAAACGGCACCCACGTTTCATGTGTTGTGTTGTGGCAGGTTGAAAAGACTGCTCGCTTATTCTGGACAGTTGCTACCACAAACCGCTCTAAAATGTCCGGTGATACAAGCATGTCCTCGGCGGAGGTAGTTCTGGGTTTCCTGGAGGACGCGGAGCCGTGGCGGCTTCTGTCCCCGCAGTTCCCCAGCAAAATCGGGGGGAAACCTGCGTGGCTCAGCCAGAGGGGCCTGCCCTCACCGCCCGGGCTGGAGTGTGAGATATGTCGCCTGCCTATGGCTTTCCTGCTGCAGGTTAGTGTCCCGGATGCTCTACCATAGATAATAATTCACTGTGTTTCTGTGGAGCTTAGTTTTAACATGTGGACTGGAACAAGGTTCAACTACAGAGACAAGGACAGTGATCGTGTCACACAGAGAGAAACCCTGGAGATGCTTCATAGATGATGAATAATGGAAATAGACAGCTGCAGCCTTGGAGGAATAAATATGTGGATATTTTCGGAGTAAAAGTACCAAAACAAGCAGGTAGGCCTACTGGAATAGATCATTAATCAGTCTTATGTTTCTTATATTAACATTTCTTTGGGACTTTAGACTCTCAGACAAATTAGAAAATTCATGTAAGAGCAGAGAAATAAAACTATGATACAAGGCACATTTAGGGTATAATTCCCCCTTAAAATAACTGACAAGTCTACTCACTTTTATGTCAGCCAAGCAGTATATGCTCATCTCAGCCTTATTCATTATAAAACTAGATAAAGTACTTTGGTGTGACCGTTTGGCTTTAGATCTGACTAAACTCAGCTTCAGACTCATCTGAGCTGCTCTAAATCGTAACTCTTGTATGTAGTTACCTTCTCCGTCTTCCTTGCAGGTATACGCACCAATTTCTGGTCAGGACAGAAGTTTCCACAGAACGCTCTTTCTCTTCTGCTGCAAAACTCATGAGTGCTACACGTGCAACGACAGCCGCTGTGTGAAAGGTACCTGTAACCATTATTGTTGTTTTAATGTTTGTCATTTGTCATGTTTGTTGTTAGATTGGGTTTAGTCTTTGCTCTGCTTTCTTCTCTCATTTTTAGATATATTAAACACTTTTTTCTGACAGATTATGTTTTCTCTTCTTTTCCTTTCAGTTTTCAGAAGTCAGCTACCTAGGAGGAATGAATTCTACCCCTACGACCCTCCACCAGGTTTGTGTATTTTACGATGATGTCAGATAATGTGTAATTCTTCATCACGACATACTATCAGCTATTCAAGATGTTTTCAAAATGTAGTGTTTGCTGTGTCTGAACAAAAGTAACATAGCCTGATTGAGTGCTTGTTTAAATCTTCTGCATGTATTCATGATGTATATCTATGATGTATTCATCTATTTTTGAACCACTGGAGGCCAATTCATTTAGCAATTATTGGGAAGAGTGTAGTCAGTGCAAAAGCTACAAAACACTGAGGAAACCTGTTTACGGTTATTGGTATTTTACAATGCATTGCTTTGACTCATGGGTCATGAAAAGTCAGTTACAGATAAAAGGATTCTGGGAGGACATGTGCACTCATTTTTTTTTCTTCTCTTTTTTCCCTTAGAGGATGAACCCCCCAGCGGTCCTGAACCTAACCAAAGTGTGTTGTCTGTGTCTGGAGTTAAACTATGTTGGGTGTGTGGTTGCCCCGGCAACAAAGCCTGCTCCCGCTGTCACAGTGTAAGCTACTGTGGAAAACACCACCAGACCCTCCACTGGAAACACACACACAAGAGGGAGTGTTGCAGCCAAGGTGTGTGTTATTCATTGGATTGAAAATGGACACGTGTGTAGTTTAGAGCAGCAGGGATTCTGTCAATTCCTGCCACAAGGACGACGTAACGTCTCTGCTGTGTCTTTTGTTTGTCTGTTTGTATAGGAGCGTCCATTGTCACAACCTCTCCCTTCCTCTTCCCTGAGTCTGAGCTGATAACTGAGCCTGAGGGGGAGCAGGAGAAGGAGGAAGAGGAAGACACAAAGGAGGCTGAAGAAGAGGAAGGGGGTGTAGATTGTCTCTCCTTAGCAGACAGTAAGATTTAACTTATGTCTGACAACTGGTCACATGTATTAAATGGAAAAATCATAACATATGCAATTTTTAGTAAAAATCCAGCAATTCTATTTATTTTTCTTCCGTTATAATTCTTTAATTAGCTTCCTAAAGCCTTTACCCTGACTTTTTAATCTGTATTCAGCCCTGGCAGAGACAGACCTGGAGGAGATGGCTATGCATGAGACTGAAGACAACAAAGTGTTCCAGCGGTTTAAAAAGAAGATTGCACCAGAACCACATCAGGTAAAAAAAATTAAATCTGGTATGGTAAAAAGACTTGAATGAACACAATCAAGGTCTGTGTCCATCTCTGTGTTTTGTTATGTTCAGGTGGTGCGTTACAGTCAACGGGGCTCTCCGTTGTGGGTCTCTTCGCAGCACATCCCTTCAGATCAGGATATCCCACCATGCACCTGTGGCGCCAAGAGGACTTTTGAATTTCAGGTAGTCATCTGTTCAGTGCTCATTAATCTGACCTATTAAAGACTCACTTGTCTTTATTCTTTCATCTCAATGCTGTTGTTTCCTTTCTTTTCTTTCCATCTTCTTTTCCCCCAGTTTTCACCTTCTCACTCACCTCAGTCCTGAATGCCAACATGTTATGTGCCAAGTAAATAAACTTGTGTATGCATGTTGATGGGAAACAAGCCAAGTTAAAGTGTATTTAATTATTTGGAGTGACTAAGTGGAGGTGATTTAGATTTAAAGAAAATACAGTACATGTAATATTATTACATGCAATAATCACGTGCGTGTGTTTAGGTGATGCCTCAGCTGTTAAACAGTCTGTGCGTGGACTCGACAGGAGCCAGTATTGACTGGGGGACACTAGCCGTCTACACGTGCTCTGCAAGCTGTAACCACGATGACCAGTACTGCCCTGAGTTCATTTGGAAGCAGGACTTCAGCTCAGATCAACACACACCAACACACACAGATTAAACCTACACAATACATGTGTGCTGCTGAGTTTGATACACGTGAAGACTCAGCAGTGAGGAAGCTGGATTTAATCACACAGTGATGTCACTTCCCATTTAATGGACTGGACATGTGCTGCTGTTCTTTAACAGATCAAATTAAAAATCAGTGTAAAATTCAGCTGACGGAGAGATCAAACTCCTCTCTCTGAGACTACAAAGGAGAATAAATTTGTTTTTGGAGGGCAGATATTCACTGTCTGGGTTTGAACCAGATTTCTTTTTATGAGGAACAGCTTAATATTCTGTGTACTGAGTGTATTATCGGAGTTCATTAAATGAATCTATTAAAAGTTCAGATAGTCAAACAGGAATTCTGGATCCTGTCCAGCGGTTCTGGTTTCCTGCCAGTCAGTGCATCAGTGCTATTTCTGACCTATTCCATTGTCATGTCCATTGTCAACGCTACATACTGTTTATAGAGGAAGTATATTGGGGCTAATAGTCAGCAAAAACGAATGCAATATGACATTGTGCCTTATCACACAGTAAAGTTTTTAACAAAGTTGTCTGAACAAATGTTCAATTGATTTTCTGCATTCTTCAGTGGCAGACCGATAATGTACATAAAGCAGTTAAAATACTAGGTTTGCATAATATGACATCAAGTCTGATGTTTAGACCTTTTCATTTTTTTAACTCAATTATCTCACACAGATTATTACAATGTCATCTTAACTGACTGCTATAAATTAAATTCAAGGTTACATCACAGAAAGATTAGATGTGTGCTACAAGAAAAACAAAAGTCCATGTAAACCATCAGGTTGGCACTAATTCAGCGAAAGATTTACATTTAAAGAGAGGCTTTAACAACAGAATCAGTATGTACACATTTATTGCGCCCTGGAGCACATTATCCTTTTCAGAAGAAGCAGAATTGCATTTAGATGTGATAGGGCTTCCTGGTCTCCTGCTTGGCTGCTGATAAACTCAGAATCACAGATTAAAGTATTAATACTTAATGTAGCTTAGTATTAATCCCTCATCTCTTCTGCCTTTCTGCTGTCCTTACAGACGTCAGGTGGCAGACACACAGATGGTGAAACAGTCAAAGTTGCCGGTAACACAAAAGCACACCAACAAGTTTTTGGCCAAGTGTGTGGCTGAGCAAACTGTGTGGACAACCAAGACAGATTCACATTCGCCTGTGCTCAAAAATAATTCTTCAAAAGAAAACTTTTAAATATAGTATTAAATGGCCAAAAAATAGATAGGAAAACTTCAAAACAATACATAAACATGGCAACATGATGCATAGTTTATCTGCCATCATGATGTATTTCAGTGCTAGTGAACATAAGATGCAAGATGTGGCTTTAAGATAAGTAAAAGACGAGGCTGTCTACTTTAAGACCAACAGTGTCTTCTCTTCACGTTTTGGTTGTGGTTGATTTATAAGTACAAATGTATCAGGCACCGAAACTTTAGCAGCGGGACTTAAATCAATTCAGTTTAACTTCTGTCAATTCAAAATTCAAGAGCATCTGACTTCAGTTAACAGACTGGACTATATTACATCTTGTGTCAAAAGTTTTGAATTCAGAGGGAAATCCACTTCCTGCATTTATGAAATTAGGACAAAGCTGAACAAAGATCCAATTGATTTGAATGTAAAAGATGGGAAGATAAAACTCAAAGCAGACTGATTTGGTTTCTCCAACTAAAATCTCTGCTAATTCTGTTAATAGGAATGTGGGGCTGACCGACTCGAACACGTCTTGATACAACTTGGGGACAGAGCAGACAATTAATAAAAATGCAATGTACAAAACTATTTAAAACTGCTTAAAATTAAAACAAAAACAGTCCTTGTCAGACTGCTTCTTTTCTAATCAGCGATTTTTACATTTCTTTACAGTCTTATGTACAATCAGGGATGTGATCAGGACAACAGAAAAATAAGTGGGCAAAAACAGAAAAGGTTCCAAATAAATGGAGAGGTCTGTGTGTAAAATATACCATCAGGTGTGATCAGAACACGGCAACAAAAAATATGGCAAAAATCCTGTTTTTCAAAAAATCAAACACTGGAGGGATAAAAGAAATTTAAAAAAAAAATAAAAAATGACGCCATCCCTTTTCAACAGCCCTTACAGCAGTCCACCTGTAGAGGTCAACATATAGATGACAATTCATTTGAATTAAAAAAAAAACAAAAAAAAAAACTCAGTAAAAACAGACAGGGTTGGGGAGTTGGTAAACGAGGGAGCTAAAGGTTCTACGTCGTCTTGCGGAAGCCTTTCAGGATGGGGTAGATGTTTTCAAATGCTTCGTAGATCTCTGCCCTCACCTTGGCACCTTTAAAAACAAAGATTATTAACTACATTGAGTTACGCTGGCACAGAAACAAATCACTACACCCATTAACATCATGTTCTGGATTATCTAAACTTCGATTGTAGTTTTTGAGGAATTTGATCAATTTCTAATCAATCTCAGGCTGGTTGTGTGAAGAGCTTAATAACAGGAAACGTTAGCATTTATATTGTTATTGAACACAAAAAGCTTAAAGACATGATGAGGTCATTTAGAAATAGTTTTTCAAATTTCTTTTTCCAACTATAAAATGTCCCACTAACTACTTCTTTTACCTCACCACATCAGCATCCACCTCAAAAGACCTGCATCAATCCAGCTCTGTTTGTGTGCAGAGTGGGGATTTCTGACAATGTCTCCTAATGACTGAAGAGGAAATGCAGACTGCTTCATGTGACACATCAACTGTTACTGTTGATCAGTATTTTATTTTCTGTGACCTCAGAAAGAGTAGCATAATGTTGGTTACAGCCATGAGGCTCAATCAAACTAACCAACGTTAACTTCTCCTCCTACAAGGTTGTGATCAGGACACTGGGTAACTTCTGATCACAACTAATAATGAGTGAAGTGAAGCCATTAGCAGAGAAGAGCGGCTCTTACCTGTGAGTACAACTTTCCCAGAGACAAAGATGAGCAGGACGATTCTGGGTTTGATCATTCTGTAAATCAGTCCTGGAAACAGCTCCGGTTCATAGCTGAAACAGACAAATACTTTATTTTAATCATTACAACTATTAGTTCAATCATTAAAATAAATAAATTTCAAGTTGAGAAAACCACATCTATCCTTTCCTTCTGTGGCACAACTTCAGGCCACTAACATGAAATTCACACAACGCAGCCATCATGTACTGGTGGTTAGAAAAAAGCAGAAATGAGTGGCCATGGCTTTTAGCTGCACAAGACAAACCTGCTGAACTGTTGATGTGTGAGGACTAATCCCTCCAGACGAATGGGGAACTTCACATCGCAGCTTCCCACCATGTTTTGAATTTTGAAGTCCAGGAACTTGGCAGGAAAACCGAGCTTCTGCACCACACGGGCATATTTTCTAGCAGCTAACCTCGACTGCTCCTCACTAGAGAGAAGCAGAGTTGATGAGAGGCAGATAATAGCAAAAGAAAAAGAAAATTGGAAAAATATTAAAGGAGAGGAAAGCAGATGATACAAGACAAGGCAGAGACCATTTTATTGAAAGGCAAGGTAAGGCTAGCATGCGTTTTCTCAGAAGGAAGGTTTATCGTCCCTACTAGAGACAACACTACTGTGAAAATCTGGCTTTTTATCATGAACTTTAGCACATGAAAGATCAGCAAATAAGCTATATTCTGACCTCTTGGCTCCAGTGCAGACCATCTTCCCAGAGCTGAAGATGAGCGCAGTGGTCCTGGGTTCTCGTATTCTCATGATGACCGCAGCAAAACGCTATAAGAAATGGAGAGAGCGGGAATATCATTACAGCCAGCAGTGCTTCTATATAAATGTAGGCTGTTTAGCATAAATATACCCAATATATTTTATGGCAACATTTTGCCCATTCAGTTTTGGTATTTCATTCAGTCATTCCTTGTAACTTTAAAAAGAAATGCACTGCAGACGTTTGACATGTCATAGCAGGAAAAGCACAGGTGTAATTAATATCATTATATATGACTGCATTCTATTTAGGGGAGCTACTTCCTGGGTCCTGGTATTGCACATACTGGCTCACTGTCATGGCTTACTGGGACACTTAATGGAACAGAGCCACCGTTAACAAAATGAGTTTAGCCTGTGCCTTTCCTGCTATGACAAACCCACATTTCCCTAAATCTCTACAATGGCGGTAACAAGTGCACGACCCATAGAGTTACAATAGCCAAATATGCCAGATCGAAATAAACCAGAATCTTCCTTTAAGCCCCACCGATGGCAGCTAAAAAAAGTCTCATTGTTTGTACAGTAATGTTTGGCAGTCTCACCTTTGGGTTGTACTCTGCATTCCTGGCTCTCAGGGCGATGGTCTTCAAGTCCAGTTTACAGCCCAGATTTACAGTAGATACTATGTTTCTAATAGCAGAGAAAATAATTAAAGCACACAGAAAAGACCTGAGTAAAAGACATAAAGGAAAACTGTTCAGAATCAAGGTCAACTGTGTGGAAATAATGGCAACGTAGTAAAATATGGTTGTAAAAAATTCACGACTATGCAGAAATGACACCAGGAAATGACAATAGTCCTTGCATGCATTTCCCTATAGGAATATCTAGTAGTTAGCTACACTTCAACAGTTACCACTGACTAAGGGAACGTAACATAAAAAGGGAAAACTGTGTGCATTAGCCAGACGATTTACGAGTGACAGATACAACTGGCATAAACTGATTCCTTCCACTGGATATGAAACATACTGTAGCTGTGGTACTATTCCAGAGCTCTCTGAGGCTGGTGTGGCGGGTGTGATGGGGGTCATGGGGGTCAGCGGGGTGTTGTAGAGCGGGGTATTCCCTGGCAGTGCTGTGGTGGTCGAGCCCGCTACCGTCTGGGAATGGTAAAGCTGAGGGGTCTGCCCCGACGTTCCAGGAAGCCCTGGAGGACAAAAAGATTTTTTTTTCTATATTATGAACCGCTATGGATAATAAATATCAAGATTATTTTCTCAGAATAAACGGGGAAGACACCAATTCTGGGGATATATGATGATCTCACCTCATAAGACTGGGAAAGGAAGGAGAGGGATATAACAGTAGTGCGTGTTGTACCTGTGTTTGCTTGCTGTGCCTGTTGTTGCTGTTGCTGCCTCTGCTGTTCCTCCAGTATAGACAAACTGTTGGTGTTCTGGACAGGCTGAGGTGTCAGTCCTGAGCCATATGGCATCATGGGACTGAAGATCGGCATGCCTGGGGTCATGGCACCCTGCACAAGGACACACAACCAAAAAACATGAAGTTGGGATTGAGCAGAGAAGCCACATTAGGAGCAAATGATAATGCAAGAATTCACCTTTGTCCAAAGCTTTTTGTCCACTCTGCCTTACTTCTTTACATAAATAAAACAAAAATCTAAATACCATGGGTCTACTGGTTGATTTTGTAAGTTCAAAATGTTGTCTACACCACTGTTACCTGTGAAAGTAACAGACGTACTCTGTGCCTTGAATTAGGAGCAGATTTTTAACCGGGCAATACCTGAAATAGTTTTTAGTAGGGGTGCAATCATCTGTAGCAAGTTCTCATTTGACAGCTCCAGATTGTGGCTCACCTCAAAGACTTAAACTCATTCATGTATGTGACACATCTGCTGTGTCAAATGTCACATACATAGTGACATAGTCACTCCCCAAGCCCAGTTCACTGGGCTATGTGAGCGTCCCACTTCCTCCTGTAATGGCAGTAAATGTAGTCACCAAATATAATTATCAATAAGCCATGTTGCTGAAGCTGTAGGATGGGAGCTCCCATGAAGCAGGATCAAGCAGGTACCTTGAAGCCTCAGCGAGATGCGGGTATGCTGGGCAGCGAGCTAGGAGTGCAAAATGGTAAATCTGACTATGTTGAGGGCAAGCTGAGCACTTGCACTGGTGAGAAGGCAAATTCATTTTAAAATGTTTTAACCATAAAATACTTGAAACCATTATTACCTGAGGGGAGGCCAGACCCTGGAAGGCTGGTATACTGTTGTTTTGGTCCATCTCTTTAGCTCCTCACGTTAGTTCACTGCCACCCAAGAGCAGGAAGTAACACAGGCTAGATAACACAGCAGGTGCCTCAAAGCGGAGCGTCTAGGAGTCTATGTTACAGTAGAAAAACACCACCAACAACCACAGTGGACTGGACTCTGCAGAAACACCCTCTTCTTGTGTCTTCTCTCTGGCAGCTATGTCCTGCCTGAAAAGATGGACAGAACCAAAGTTTACTAAAACATTTTATCACTCGTAATTACTCATCGCCGCGCATCATTGAGTTAAGGACTTGCAAATGACATGGAGCCGAATTCGTGCAGCTGCAGCGGTGGCGCGAACACATTCACTGCTTGCTAACCACATTTAGCTTAACCGTTAATTAACCTTACTTTAGCTCGTTCATTCATTTTGTCCCCAATGTATTATGAGTCCTTTAAAAGGTTTAGTATGCAAAATACGCGTGACAAATGTATCTGTACCATAAGTAGCCTTCCAGCGAGATGTCTTGACAGCCTCCAGAATTAAATAGATCAACACACTGGCTAGCTGAAGTTAGCCGCAGAGCTAATATTAGCAACGCTAGCTAACATGAAGCCGTAACATTAACGCAAGTGAAACGCGCTGTGCCCACAGTGAAAGCAGTGCCTTTTGTATGCTAAAAAGAGGCGCAAATAACACTGACATCTGTCAGTGCACCACAATACATTGTTCGTGAACTTACACTCACGCTCTCGCAGTTCAAGTCAGCACACGAACAAAATAAATGCAGCTTCAGGTCGGTCTCATCTTCGGTCTTGAGCCTCGTCGGCTACTTCCGGAAGTAGAACCTTTATTTAATTTCCGCTGTGTCACAGTTCACCGCAGACAGAGCAAAGATGGCGTCGCTGAGTGACAAATCAGTTTGGGACGAAGTGGAGGATGGAATCGGCGAAGAAGTGTTAAAAATGTCCACAGATGAGATAGTTCAGCGAACTCGTCTCCTCGACAGCGAGATAAAGATTATGAAGAGTGAAGTTCTGAGGGTGACCCACGAGCTGCAGGCTATGAAGGATAAAATCAAAGAAAACACGGAGAAGATAAAGGTGAACAAAACCCTGCCGTACCTTGTGTCTAATGTGATCGAGCTGCTGGATGTGGACCCCAACGACCAGGAGGAGGACGGGGCTAATGTCGATCTGGACTCTCAGAGGAAAGGAAAGTGTGCCGTCATTAAGACGTCCACTCGACAGACCTACTTCCTGCCCGTGATCGGGCTGGTGGACGCCGAGAAGCTGAAGCCGGGGGACCTGGTGGGTGTCAACAAAGACTCCTACCTGATCCTGGAGACCTTACCCACCGAGTACGACTCCAGAGTCAAGGCCATGGAGGTGGATGAGCGCCCTACAGAGCAGTACAGCGACATAGGAGGGCTGGACAAGCAGATCCAGGAGCTGGTGGAGGCCATCGTCCTGCCAATGAACCACAAGGAGAAGTTTGAGAACCTGGGCATCCAGCCACCCAAAGGGGTCCTGATGTACGGACCACCTGGCACTGGGAAGACCCTCCTGGCCAGGGCCTGTGCCGCTCAGACCAAGGCCACCTTCCTGAAGCTAGCCGGTCCACAGCTGGTCCAGATGTTCATTGGAGATGGAGCCAAGCTGGTGAGAGACGCCTTTGCCCTGGCCAAAGAGAAAGCCCCATCCATCATCTTCATCGATGAGCTGGACGCCATCGGAACCAAGAGGTTTGACAGCGAGAAGGCAGGAGACAGAGAGGTGCAGAGGACCATGCTGGAGCTGCTCAACCAGCTGGACGGGTTTCAGCCCAACATGCAGGTCAAGGTAAAGATGCTGCCACCAAAAAACTATTTAACCTCTTTCTTTCCTTATATGTTTATATACAGTATATATAACTATGCTGCCCAGTTGATGTTCATCACATTGGTCTCAAATCAGACAAGAACTGTATCGACTGACATTGACAAGTATTTCAGAAATCATATTTCGTTCACATTATCATTCTGGGAGAAATCTGACTCAGTAATTGCTCTGTAGTGTTAATTCAGACAACAGAATTGTGTAAATCTCATAATACAATATCTTTTGATATATTAATATAGCACCTGAACAGAATAACAGCACTTATTAACCACAGTATTTTGCACTGGTGCACCTCATACACCTTTTGGTAGCTACCAAATTAAGAGGACATGAACCCTTCAATACTGCAAGAACCTTAGTATTTGGACTACTTTTCTTCGTATTCAGATTAGGTTGTTTTACTACACATCAACAAGTGCAATGGATGTACATTCAAACCTAAAACAACCATGTTAAAAAAGTTAAACACCAATCTTTTTAATCAGCACTGTGGAATTACTTTACAGTATGATGACTACAGTATAACTACATACATGTGTATTGTTTAGGTGATTGCTGCCACCAACAGAGTGGACATTTTGGACCCTGCCCTGCTCCGTTCGGGTCGTCTGGACAGAAAGATTGAGTTCCCCATGCCAAACGAAGAGGCCAGAGCTCGCATCATGCAGATTCACTCCCGCAAGATGAATGTCAGTCCTGACGTCAACTACGAGGAGCTGGCTCGCTGCACCGACGACTTCAACGGAGCCCAGTGCAAAGCTGTGTGTGTGGAGGCCGGTATGATCGCGCTGCGCCGCGGGGCCACTGAGCTGAACCATGAAGATTACATGGAGGGAATCCTGGAGGTCCAAGCCAAGAAGAAGGCTAACCTTCAGTACTACGCCTGAGGACACTGCCTGTGTCTGTGTTTGTGTGAGAGGGTCTTTGATTATTAAAACAGTTGTTAAGTAAACACTTGTTACAGTTGCTGATTAACTTGGGTTAATAAAATTAAATCAAATGCCAAAACTAAGTGTTGTTGTCATTTCTCCCTGTGTTTTCACAGTTTCCGGTGGTGCAGAATAATATCACAGATGTGAAATTATTAAACAGAGAAGTTAATTTTTTATTGGGTTGGAGCCCGGTGTCTGCAGGAAAATGGAGACAAAGCAACAAAACCATGTACAACACAATGCACAAAAGCGACAAATTATTAAAATAGGTGAGAAGCATTTAGAATTGCTAACACAATAGACCTTTTTCATAGCAGGCATTTTGACATAGCAGGAAAAGAACAGGGGTAATTATTAGCATTCAAACTGGCTGTATTCCATTCAAGTGTGCCAGTTCCACAGCCCTGCTACAGGCCCTAGCTTTGTCCCAAATTTACACCGTTTTAGCAGTTATTATACAAAAATATCAACATACTTTACCATTTTATACCAACAGGAAATGACACAATATGTGTGATGTCGGCTGTCAATCAAACTGCAGCTTTGGAAAACTACTGCCAATTACACTTCACAAAGAGACAGAGTATGTTTCCTAACATTTACTGCTTATTTGTTTGTTTCTAGCATTTCTTTGGAGCTGTTTCACCACCAAATAAAATTTTTTTATATTTTTTCCAGTTTTCAGAGCAGCTCCTCTATGCATTGCATTGTGGGAGAATAGTGCCCATCAACAGCGCACTAGTCTGCTTTCTGCCTACTTTGAGTATAATTTGATTTGTCACTTTTCTAATGTGAACACACTAGACTACTAAAGACCTGCTTATCCATATGTAGTATGGATTGGGACATGGCTTTTTTTGGTTTTTTACTTGTCTTGGCTGGAAATGCACAGGTGTAACTCATTTTGCTAATGATAGCTTATATCCAGTAAGTATCCCAGTAAGCCAATTTGTAGCCTAAATTGTATTCAGCCATCATTAATGTTATGAGTTCCAACTGTGTTTTGACTGCTATGAAAAGCCTATCTGTAGTCTATAGGAGTAACGTTTAGATGAGGATGACGGTGTGTGTGTGTTTTGGAGTAATGGAGAATGTGTTTAAGGACAGAATGTTATGTTTCTGCAGATGTTCATTTCACCCACACTGTACATCCGGTATGTTTATTAATGAAATAATCTGCTGTTATACAGTGTGGTTGAAATTAACTGGTATGCATGAATAGATTAATGTAAATCTGTCCACCTGATGGATGTAGTATGTTTAAATATAAAATATGTACAGTATATCAGGTTAGTGTGGCTTTGGACCCTCAGCTCTCAGCAGTGTTGCTGGGATGCTCCTGTTTTGTAAAGACTGACTCAGGAAACACAGTCCTGAACAAAGATTTGTGTTGGGTTTTTTTTTTTTTTTAGGAAGTTTTAAAAACATGGGAGTGAGCATGCTCAGGTAACTGGAGGGTTGGTGATTTGATCACCAACACAACTCTCTGATGTGCAGATAGCAGTTTTAAGTGCAAAGTTGCAGATGTGAGACACATTCATGCCACAACTCTTGCAATACTTTTACTTCCTGGGAAGCAGTGTACTTTTAATGGTTACCTCATTCTGTTGCAATACTTTTGTCACTACAATTAAAGAAAACAACCCACCAACTGCAACACTGAGCAGCATAAGCTACCTGAGATGGAGTGTCCACGTGTGAAGAACATGCAATGAACAAGATGACCAACATTTTTCACTTGTTTACATTTATTAAGAATGTAAAAAGAACAGCAGAGTATGTATCCTTCCAAAACATAATGGAAAACAGAGGAAGAGTCTAGGCAGGGCTGAGTGGTTCTCAGAACAGGAGTGCTGATCTACAATCAGACTGCAACCACAAGGATGTAATAATAGCAGAAACTGAAGAGGTTAATTGTGGAAAGCATCAATTTCAATGGATGTAAATTGAGTGGATATAAAACAAAACCTAAAAAAACAAAAAAGGGAAAATCAGCTCCCCAGTGAAAGCCCAACTTAAAGGGCCACTAGAAGCAACTTCTGGATCAACACTCCTGTTTTAAGAAACTTGATGTTAAGGGGTCAAACCAACAGGGCGAATGTAGAAAGAGCAGACCAAACAGGAAAGCAGAGAAAGGGGAACATTTCCCCCCTCAGTCCTTCCTCAGTGGTACAGTCTGCTCATTGATTCCCTCCTTAGTGATGATGCAGAGCCGAAGGGCATCTCCGGTGTAGACATCTCTCTCTGCAGCCGAGATGAAGACATCTTTGACCAGCTGAACCGCCTTGTCCTGAGTCAGAGGAACGTGCTGCACACCCTCCATGTTCTTGAAACCAATCTGTGGAAGAGGACGTGTTGGAAGGAGAGACAGACATGAATGTACCTTGTCCACTGTAAGGAAACTTGGGGGGGAGCTCTGCATTGTCTGCATACCTGATGACATAAACATGGTGTGATTATATTACAAGAACAGGTCAGTATGCAGTGTGTGTTAATTACCTGGTTGTCTAGTAGGGGTTGTAGCATGGCACTTGCTGATCCTCCAGCCTTGTAGGTGTCTCTCTGGTAGGAACCCACTGGGTCAAAACTATACACTGCTCCCTTGCCTACATTACAAACATGAAATATTGTAAATAAAAACAGTTATTACAAGAACATAGACAACGCTTTATACAATTTCCAGCTTAGACAACAAAAATAAAACTTACTGTGTGATACAATAGAAGCACAATATAAGCAACAACGCAAGCAACATTCCCTACCCCCTGAAATCACTGCACACAAGAAACATAGCTACTCTCTAAATATGCTGCTTTTTAACTTACACAATCCAGCGCACATGCATACAAAAGTGAAACATTTCCTAATTACATTTACTCATGTTAATATCGGCAGCGTTTGGAAGTACCCACCCTCTTCATCCAGTCCTCCAATGATGTTGTAGACGTAGTAGGGGAAGAACCGCCTGCCATACAGAATGGTGGACAACATGGCTGCGATGGCTCCGCTGGTCATTGTCTTATTGTTTGAATGTTTGTACATCTGAGAGAGGGGCATGAACATTAGTTCAGGTGTTAGTAACAATTAAGTAACCTGTGACACCCTCTGTAGATCTTGTAGGGATGCAGAATGGAATTCAGTAAAGCTTAAAGGAGGGGTAACAAAGATGGCGTCCTTATTGTTAATGAACTGTGGTGACACTGGACACTATTAGATACGTTTCTTGTAAGAGATTTTCAGAATAATACAGACAGAAAAAAAAAAATACAACTGTCATCATTAAAGACAACAAGACACATTAGAGTATCAGCCTCATGTCAACCCTGTCTTGGATACCACTACAATCAACAGATGCCGCTGGTGTGCCAGCAGGGGCAGGACAGTTAGCAGAGTCAGAAGAATTAGATAATTTTAAGGATGAGACTAAAGAGAGAGTGAAACCAAAAAACCACCAGCCCACCTTTAGTCTGGCATCAATGATTTTAGTCAGAGTCAGGCAGTCGCCATGGAAACCACTGCAGCCAATGACAGTTGTGTCTGTCCTGTAAGGAGAACGAGAAGCACAAAACTCAGTGACAGTCAGAGTAGCATATTCTTCAATTGCCCTAACATGTGGTAATGACAAGTGATTTTAGCCACAGATACCAACTGGTGCTTTGCTGAGGGGCACTGCAAGTTAGTCACTGAGCACCAAGCAGGAACCAACCACACTCCCCATCTTAAAAGAGCATCAGAACATAGCTGCAGTGACTTCAGTGGTTGCGCTCCAAATTTAACTTATAATGGCGTTTAATGAATTTACACAGAACTATGAAAGGAGCAGGTAAAGGGCCCAGTTATAGATTCCGAAGAGTTGACATGGTGTCTTAATAATGCAGATCTGTTGCGCTTCATTGATAGTGCCGGGAAGTGACAGTGCAGACTTACAGCTTGTAGCATTTTGGTGAGTCCCGGCTGTGGATTGAGTAGCCTTCACTCAGCCTGGTGTCTGAGGCTACGATGGCGAAGTCTTCCCCGGCAACAGCTAGTACGGTCCTGAAAAAAACAACACAGGCTATTTCATTCATCTTATAAACCACATAAACAAAGGGGAAAATGTAGCTACAGTTGTCCCAGACACTAGCTAACGGAAGCTAAGCTAACGTTACTGATTCGAAACTGAAACTGTGGTATTAATTAATCTTTCCATTTTAAATGTGTGGCCTATAATGCTACTTTGCACATTAAGATAAAGTGAGGATACTTTATGTCCTGGAGAAAGAAAACCTGCTCTGTTGACATAGTTTTCATTAACTTCATCTTTGTTAAGTTTCAGTTGGCATAGCGTTTGCTAAGTTGGTTAGCTAGTTAGCATAGTCCAAATGTAGATGTAAACGTTAGCTAGCAGGCCAATTAGCCAGCAGTTGAAAACTCACCCTCCGTTGAAAGCGTATGGTGAGAAGCGGTGCTCTACTGGACCAGTATAATGATAATCTTTCATCTTCCCAGGGTCTCCAAAAGCGTTAGCAGAAATCATTTTTATCACAGAAATCCAACTGTGTTCAATAATCAGTCCGGTAAACTCGCTGTATCACTGCAATATGGCTCTCCTCTTCTTTTACTGTAAAACACCCGCGTGCTCAGCTGTACTCTATGCGAGAGCGCCCCCACAGGCTGTTTGATGTAGAGCAGGAGCCATCAGAGTGGGAGTGGGACCAGTGTTTTAAAGATGTTATAACTAGTTTTTCCTCACATTTCACTATTCAGAATTGGGTCACTCTTTCTGATTTGTTTGTTAAAATGAGGATATATCAAATGCTATTTATTAGACCAAACAGATCTATAGGATATGTGATGACAATTTGTTTGTAATATGAATTCAATTATCTGCACAACTGAATGCACCAAAACTAAATTATATTAACTAATCACCATTGTTTGGCAATTTTTTTTTAAATATTTGTCAATTTCCTGCAAATTGCTCACTCATACATTCAAGGACCATTAAAGGCATAAGAAGCTTTGTTGAATAAATAAAATGTAAGAATAAAAAATACTTAAAATGTACATATATTCACAATGCATAGGCAGTATGCATCTACCTTTTCAGTGCACTAAAGATTATTTTGCCCTGGTATCGAAACAGATTCTATTTAACATGGTACAAAATAGGTAAGGGATGAATGAGTATTTTTTTAACGTAGCTTTTATTGAAAACACTTCTTAATTCAGTGGCTATGGCATTATTAGCGACAGCCTAATAATGCCAAGACTAAACAGCCTGCTTACTGAAGGACAATAAAAAAAAAAGACAAAAATCATAAAAAAAACAACACTTCTTTCAAGCTGACTGAAAATATATCAGTTGACAAATCTTAGCTGATGAATGATTCATTTCAAAGTAATTACAGTGAGTGGTACATTTTTCTATAATAAGTAATAGTGGAGGGTTGACAACAAAATCAATAGATGAAGTGAGACACCTTGTTTCACTGATCAAGACTGCTGCAGCCATGAGGTCTACCACAGCCAGTGTCCATTACATTTCATTACACAGGATCACAAGCACCATGTCATTATTTAAGACAAGACTTTGTTTAAATAAGTTTGCTCTTTACTGGCCTCATTAAACAAATGTTAATTAAAAAATACCAACTGTAGTTTCAGATACAAAAAAAAAAAAAAGCAATACAAAAATGTTGTTTTGAAAGAAACTGAATTACACCAGTGAGCTCTTGTTAACATTTATTGTTCCAGTAGTATAGGATCAAAAGCACCATTTGTTAAACTGAAACAATTCCCCAGCAAACATCTTCTCACTGCAGAAAATGTTATGAGACAGAAACTACGAGATTCATCGGTTTTAATGAAGTAGAAATGCACTGATACTGTTAGTGGTTAGCAGATCACAGGATTTAATGCAGCACATTTGGATGGATTTGTTAATATTATGTATGTGAGGTGTCTGGAGTTCAGTCAATCAGCCAGTCTCTAACATTACAGACCAGAGATGCTATGCTAAAAAATAATGTCTGATCTGGATTTTTTGAGCACGTACATTTGAGGTATACTTTGACTTGTTTCTGGACTGATTGTGATTCAAGTTATAGGCCTGCCTTACTGATGTCATCAAAGCTTTCATAGAAAAGATTAATAAGTTAGTTTTCTACTGTTAGCCTGTGTATTTAAAGACCTGTCAATCAATAAACAGTAACAGCAGGTTAAGATCTTGTGTTTGGGTTGTTGGTATTTGGTAGGAGGGCTACTCTTGTTTATTTTTGGATCACAGTGATCTGATGTTTTAGAATTTTACTTGCTAGTGCATTTGTATACAATTTAGTCCAGGTATTGTGGTTAATGATATCGTTGATCATTTTTTAGCTGACTTGGACTTCTTAGGTGTTTTGGCTCCTCCCTTCTTCTTCGGTGTGGTGAAGTCTTTGTCGCAAACCTCGCATACCCAAAGGCCTGAGGAGACAGATAGAATTAATTAATAACTATAAAAGCGACAAAAAAAGGATACAGAACCAAATGTTATTTGTCTGCCCACCATACATTGTGCTTGTCTGTGTGTCCATCCACTCACCAGTAGGTATGGAGTCCATGCCCACGCAGAATGTGTGGTATCCTCGGTCACATTTGTCACAGAACATCATCTCGTCCTCATGGTGGGGCTGTTGGCACACAGTGCAGGTCTTACACTCCATGCACTGCCAGCGGTACGTCTGGATCACACACACCAGCTCCGTGCTCATGTCCAAGCAGGACGGGTGGCCTAAAGTTTATGGACACGGAGACACATGCACAGAAGCAAACAGGCACACACAAGAGCCAGAGACATGCAGCCACACACAGAAATAAGTACATGACACATGCACGCAGACACACATAAGGAAGCAAGTCAGACAAAAGCACAAAAGACACAAAGACATAATGTGAAACATACACATCCACACACACGTGAATACACCATCCTGTTATTTCAGAGAACTTCAACCCCTAAAGCTCCACTAACACATCACCGTTAAAAAGAAACAGCAAACATCTAGAATCTACTCACATCTATCCTAAAATCAGCTTCAATGTATTGGATACCCATTGATATTAATCAGGACTATCTAAAAACTAACTAGTTTTATAATTACGTGACATAGTTTTAGCCTTTTTCTTCATGTCGTCAGAACTGTCTGGTGAATACAAATAAACACCTAACATGCCAACATGTTTGTAACAGTCTTCACATGAATAACTGTACCGACATTCTTTTGAACCACCAATGTAATCTTTGTAATCGCAGTCCGTCATTTGAAAAGTGACTTGTATACATAGTGTATACATTACACATGCTTTACTGTCCAAATGTAAACACTCACACAGCATTTAAACAAGGCAGTGTAAATACATAACAACTACATAAAACTTGCTTATATACAATGACATGAAGTTGGTACAATGGAAAATTGAACATGAACATTTCACCAATGATAGAGATGATTCATTAGTCAGTAATCATTTGTTAATGTTATATATTACTGATGTTAATGAGTCAGAGGGACAACTGATTTATGATTAATGCTTATGTTAGTCATTTTATTCTGGGGAGGATAATTTACACAAACATGAATACACATGGCATTAACAGTGGCTAAATGGTGCTGATGTTTATAAAAAACAAAATTATAAAACAGGGAACTGTCCTTTAAAATGAATAGTGTGAACTTACCGCTGTTATCACATTGGGAGCAGTGAATGAGAGCCTCTGGCTTGCCCTTCTTGTTGGCCTCTTTACCCTTCTGGCAAATGCCACATATAGCATTGGGCATGACCTTAGGCTGCAAGGGCAGAATAATGCTATAAAAACCACAGGTATCTGCAGTCATGGATAATATAGTAGTTCAACAAATGTGTAATGCCTGGAGGAAAAACAAAAATAGCACTTTATCCTGACTAACAAAGGCCTTTTCTACTTTTGGGGCACAATACATGAATTACATGTTGACTGGTTTATACACTTGAAACATAAATTTCACCACCTGGCATCAAAGCTGCCGTCCAACTAAGTTTGATAGTTTAAATGTTACCAACCTACTTCTTGTTTTCAAGTTTTTGGGATGTTTTTATGCTACACAGCGGATAAGAAAAAGTCCTACATCACCCGTTATTTATCGTAAAATGTTCAATGCTAGTTGACATGGATACGGACATCTGAAGAGCTGCTTTCTATGCAACATACCTTTAAGTTCAACAGGGGTCAGAGAGGAAAGAACCAGAGCAGAAAGATAAGGAGGCTTGGGGACATTTAAATCAGGATGCCACACAGTGACACAATTAACACTTTTAAAACTGTACCGCCTCTATAGGAAGCCACACAATTAAAACAGGGATAATTTTATATTTGGATAGCCTCACAAATACACAACTTAACTAAAATGAAAAATGTGACTCAAACTTTTAATGAGTTAACAAAATGTTTGCAACAGTACTAATCTTAAGCGCATGAAATACGTATGTGTTAAGGTTAGTTAGTTTAATGGCAGTCCTTAGGACACAGTAGTATTTCCAAAAAAAAAAACTAATTCTGTACTTGTGTAACACAATTCACTTTGTTTTCCTGTTATTCATGGGTGAAGCATGTGTTAACAACATGTCCAGGTACATCTAACACCTCAAGATAGTGACATCCTTCATTAAAATGTCCCCTGACAGGAAATGAGCAGGTTAGACTAAACAGCCAAAACTACGGGTCAATAAAGGACATGGTTTGGTAATGATGAAAATCCACGACTAGAAACAAAGCAGAGAACTAAACTAATAGAAAAACAGCAGCAGGAGAGGGAAACCAGAAAAAGGAGGAGCTGGACGCAGCCCCCTGTGTACATTTTCATACATACTCATGCATATGCAAATACATACTCTATCAATATTTCTTCTTTAAAATTCAACCGTTCATACCCTTCCCCTCACTGCATTACTGAAGTCATTAATGCTATTAATGCTATTACTATTGGGAGCTGACTCTTTACAACTGTAAAAATGTTTGGCTACGTGAAATGCTTATGTTACAAGCAGTGTCCAGCCAACATGTAAGTAAATCCGATACTACTTGATGTCTGCACAGTCAACACATCTCATCCACACAGACAAATCCAAAATGAGTAATTCACGAGGTTAAATCCAGCTAGTTTTATTCTAAATTAACTGAATTAAGTCAACACAAGAAATACTGTATTTTATGTACATAAAAGAAAAAGTGCTCACTTTCAGGCATGTTTGCTTTTATATAATCTGGTAGCTTTTGTATGGTGTCATATAGCTCTAAACATTACGTATAATTCAGACACAGAGGCAAACATACAGAGACAGGATTAAGTGGGAACTTTATACTGGCTGACCACACACTCATCCACAGCTGGTGGATTCCACAGATTTTAAATCAGTGGATCATTTATGGTATAAACATCATGTTTTTACTTTAATTGACATGAGATTTCTATCATGTAAATAAGTGATAAGGTAATGCTAACCTGTTAGCTGTGCCTCACAACTCCATCTGCCTGGGCCAAATGTACATTATCAAGTGAAACTGTACTCAGCCTTGCAACTCGTCGTGATAACCATGGCCCTCAAACTCAATTAGTCAAAATAACAACACTTTCTGAGCCCCTTCTGAAAATCAAACCAGCACTACACATTCATGGGTAGACTGAGAGCAATATCAAGGGCAACACTCTTAAAATGTTTTTTAAAATACTGATAGTCAATATCAGTATAGTCAATCTGCTGCTGTTGCAGTTAATGTAATAGTTATATTACTGTATGCAACTGCATTACACAGTGAATAATAATATTTTTATCTCCATAATGTCCCATCTGTGTGTAAGCTACAGAAAGGCTGTTGAGCCACAACTTTCTTTTTCTGGAATCATTAACCTGAACATGTCACGTTAACGATGCAATATAGACATGTATGTAACATCCAACCAAATCACATTATGAATAAAATACTCTACATATGTAGAGGAAATTAGTCAATCTAATTCCAACCTTGTTGTTCATAATTAGTTTTTATTCATGAGCTTTCTGTGAAATACCACTGATCATGGTAGCCAGACCAGAGCGAAGTAACGTTTATCAGCTAGCAGCCTGCATCACTGACTCCAAGTTTTGCTGTCACATGTGGAGACATAAAAGTGATTAGAAATCAGTAAACCTTTCATCTCCTGGGATTTTCTGATGAGGAGAAATCTACTACTGAAAAGGGGACTGGCACATTTCAACTCTACGGGTTTTTACTTTGGCTGATTTACCAGAGTTACAAAATTATGATTATACTTGACTTCTGTATAGTGCTTTTTTTTTCTTTTTTTTTTTCTAATATATAAATGCCTGAAAGCTATTACATCTCTAGGTCCTTTCGTACTCACCACAAATTGATACAGTACAGATATATTATGTTACTGACTACTTCTAGTGAATTCTGGCTACCAACATGCCATGTCATGTCTGGACTCGAAAGCATATGCAAAATGTTCTGATGAATAAAAGTTCAAAGTTAAGTCAAACTTAAACATACTGGTAACTGTTTTAAACAGACACTAGAAAAGGACCATGCCCACACCACAAAGCTGAGCTGAACTCAACTGGACTTACCCAGGTCCATCATACTCTCATTAACGGTAAATATACCAGCACACTTTTAGGTGTTGGAAATTTTCTTCTGCAAGGTTGAGGATTGGAAAAATGAAACAAAAATCAATGTGGCTAGCAAAGCAGGCGGTAGGGAACAAGTGGTACAATAATACTATTTTCCCATCTACAGTGCCTTGATCATTTAGATGAAATTCAAGGCATTGATTTAAAATGACTACCAAAGACATGCCATGACTGGGTGTAGATAAAGGTAAGCTGATGTGGGGCTCCAAACCCAGACAGATAGCATACAGGCTACTTCTAGCTCAGCTCAGCAACAGTGTGAACAAGGTCAGCAAGTCCTCATCTCTCCAAGATGACATTATAGGGACAGGTAAACCTCATGTCAAACAGCTGTCTGATACGTACTAACAGATTAACAGTACATCACATGGTGTATAAACAAAGCATATTATTATACCAATACACACTTAAAACAATAGGGTTAAGTGCATTCTACACTTCAGATATAAATATTAAAATTCTCTAGTGTTTACAACAACTACTTTTTAAAAGCAACTACAAATTGTATGTGGTTTATATTTTCTATATCAGTATAACAAAAAGACTTTTCTTTTCAAAAATGAAAAAGGAAAACTAGCAGCCAAAACATCCACTTACTTGTCTTGGAAGTATCTTTTTTGACAAGTGAGGACAGACAAGAGGTATATTGAAGACATTCAAAAGGAAAAAAAACTTTTAAAGTTCAAATTTGTCTTCGCTGAAAACCAAACAAAAGTCAAAGTGCAGTGAAAAAGAAACAAGTGAACTGTTCCTTTAAAATGTTCTTATTGCTCACAGTCTGGTACGAAGAGGGGGAAAAAAGCCACGTGGCAATCATAAAAACAAAAACTGAAGACAGGACCCCCAATGTGTGTGCTTGTGTGTGTGTGTGTGTGTGTGTGTGTGTGTGTACCAGGTTGTCCCAGCTGACAAACTGTAGAAGCCGGAGAACAAAGTGAAGAAAGCTAGGGAGGGGTGGCGGGATGGATGGAGTAAGGGAGTGGTAGTAGTAGAAAGAGGAGGAGGGGGTAGAAAAGTGCTGCTGCTGTTGTTGGAGAAGAGTTCAGGTGGTTTTGTCCTCTACCTTGTACCCTGGGGTGGCTTTGTGGGAGGCAGAATGGCGATGGCTGCCGTCTTTGGCCGGCGTGGATGTCCTGTCTTTGGCCGGCGTGGATGTTCTGTCTTTGGCCTTGGACTTGTGGCCATGTCCACCTACTCCCTCCTGGCTCTCCACATCTGACGTGTTTCCTGAAGAACTGTCCTGTAGAGGAACAGAAGACGAGGGAGAAAAAGTGAAGGACAAAGGGTTTAAGAGGGACGTAGAATAATGTATTTCCATGTAGATATGTGAGTTTAGTAGAGGTACATGACTCTGACATGGGACCTAGAATCCATCACACAGTTGCTTGCATAGTTACATAGTAGACTTCTACCATTAAGCATCTGTATCACTAATCCAGGATGGATGTATGATCTGACACAGACCCAGGCTACTAGAGTAGCACAGCCTAACGTCTTACAGATGAGTTCTTGTTCTTTTTATCATCCTTGCCATCCTCTGCGTCGTCCGAGTCAGGCTCTGAGTCCAGCGCAGGGAGCTCTGGGTCCAGTGGAGGCTCAAACAGAGCTGTGTTCAACGGTAAGTATCGCAGCTCATTGGGAGAGTACCTGTCATGTACAACACAATGATGTATCAGTGGCAAAACATTCAGCACAGCAATAGAGCCTGTCCAGAAAACACAATTTCACTTAGGAAAAGGCAACATAATTTGGGGTTTATTATCTTGAATACAAAAAGAGGCTAATTGTAAGCAAAATAATTTGTCTAGGTCTGTAATGTACCTTTTGTAATAGTCTTGGAACTGTCCCGGTATGAGAGCCACAGGGTAGGGCCCCGTCCTTGTCAGCTCTGGAGCCAGCACCTTGAACCTGCCCTGGGGCACCTGGATAATCTGAGAAAACACACAAAACTTAATGCATGTCAGTTGAGCATAGTCAATGACACACAAAGCCGTTTTCTGAATCCCTGTAGAATCTCACTGAGTAAATCATCTGTTTCACCAGGTTGGACTTACATGTGTCTGGAGGTCAAAATAAGCTCTCCTCTCTTCCATACGCTCCCTGTTAAAGTTACTGTTGAACTCTGCAGCTTTTTTAGCCGCCTTCTTAATGTACTCAGGAACCTTGCTGGCCTCCACCTTCTGAGGGTTCTGCTGCTGCATTTGCTAGGAAAGGCAACAGACAAAGACTGTAAGAGATAATGTACACACATGTATGTGAAGGACTTTCAATAAATGCATTACTGTAAAATAAAATGCCACAGGATCATCAGCCACAGGATATTTCTTTAGTTTGTATACTTACAGAGTACTCTTTAGCTATTCTCTGTCGCTCTCTCTCCTGCAGTATGACTGAATACTCAGAATGTTTGGTGGGATACTCCTTTATCATCAGATCTATCACCTCATCGCTCCGCAGAGCTGTCAGACCTGGAAACACACAAGAGACTTTGACTGCATCAAGCACACTGATGACCTGCACGATCAAATCTTATTTACAGAGTGAAATCTTATAAACAAGGTAGTGAAACAATTTTAACTGAGAGTGTCTGAGGTGTGGTTCCTACCCAGAGTACACTGTGTCTCAGTAATGACGTTCTGTTCACGCAGGTAAAGCTTCTCTTTGTGGGACAAGTCTCTTCTCTCCATATCTATAGAGTAACAAAAAAACAACATCTCTGGTCAAAGAACAGCTTAATTCAGCTTAAGTTTCAGACAAACAACTATGCATAGCTACTACTAATGCCTATACTTGCATTATTACTGTAATATTCCAGTAATAATACTTCTGAACAAGTATTATTACTGCAATGGATCTCCTCTGTAAATATACACAGTACAAAGAAAGATTTACTTTACTTTTACTATAGCAAATATTAGAATTACAATATAATACAGTAAACATTTTCTCACAGATTTTACACTAACATCATCTACAATAATTACTTAACTGATCATTTTGAATCAGCAAATCAATAGTATTATAGAATGGAATCAATAGTATTTTTCAGAAAAAGAGTGCCACTATACCACTGAACACTTTACCAGGTACAGCACAGTTTCAGATTTTTACTTCAGTCTTACCAGGGTACTTCCTCTTGAATGATGTGACTCCCAGATACTCGCTGACCTGCTCCTGCAGCATGTAATACTCTCCTGTGTCATCTGGAGGCCACTTGTACTCTGTCAGGTTCTCTGCAGGGAAATATGTCGGGCTGGAAGGGGGAGGACAACAGGGTTTGAGGATAAAAACTTTTTAAAAGATTAGTCTTCTGTGTTATTTCTCTATGAGCATAAGAAGATGGAAGAGACTGACAGGTTATCAAATGTATCCAAAAACCACATTCCGTTGTATCAGATACATGTATGCCTGTGAGCCCTTTATCAAGACGGCTTTAAAAAAATCCTGCCAATGTCAATTTATTGCCAAGTATCAAGTCAACCTACCCAAGGTCTTGACTGGAGGTATCGCAGCTCCGAGAGCTGTCCCCTGAACCCATTCTCCTTCTCTTGGGAGGCTGGCTGCCATCATTTGACTCCTCTTCTATGACATCCTCCTACAGAAGAAAAGAAACACAATTTGGTTAATGCCAGGATAGTCTCAGTGTCGCTGTCCCTCCTTCTGATTTAAGCGGACACAGTATTTCTTCATCAAAATCTGACTTGAGGTTTCATAAACATCTTTATCTTTAGGACCTACAACCAATTCAAGCACAGCCCTGGATTCCTCAATAATTAACACACAACCAGTTGACAGCAACATACTGTGCAGTTGGTGGCTGCACACATTTACACACATAATAGGCAGCAATGGAAGACTGAAAGAGGAATGGAAGAATCAGGAATTAAAAACAGCCACATCAATCCACACTTCACAGCATACATATATAAAATACTTTGTTGCTTGAAAAATAAGTAAAATATGCTTGTTCAAACAAATAGTGGGCATTTTGGGGCATTCTTAGACCTCAGCAATCATAGAAAATGGCATAATTTCTTAAAGCAACGTGCATTTTAGACTTGACTTGAGTCCAAAAGGCATCAATAAAAACATTGTCATGTCAAAATGTAGTTATATTATACTTTGTCTGCCATAAGGCAAGTGAAAGTCCTCAAAAATAACAGTTATCTAGTCTGTTCACTAACTTACACAGGTCCTGTCTATAACGTTAGTTGGGCCCCTTTTAGAACAGAATTACGGGATATTTAGCAGCATACAGAAGTATTTATAAAGCACAAACACCATGTGATTCTATGAAAAAAGACTGTAAAATTACACAGTGGATGTAAAACAACAACAAAAGCATGAGCTTGCATGTAGAGTTGGCGAAGTGGTGAAAGAAAGGCAAAGCACAGAAAAATGCTAACGTTACCGTTGTCAAACCACTCATATCTATAGAATAATTTGACGTTATGTGAACTTAAAAAAAATCTAAAAAGTCTGTAAACATGACGCGGAAAATGCAAGCCATCCCTAACATTCAGCACACATTTGAAAACAAAGGGGCGATGCCAACGTCGATAACGGTCATTCATGGAGGTGGCCGTTGGATAGCTAACTAGCTGTTAGCTAAACAAGCAACCGTGCAGCGCTCCGTGAACAGAGCTAATTATTATTCGCGTTTTCTGCGGAATACAAATGTCACCTTTATGGATTGTGCTCCAGGAGTAGCGGGGTTGCTATCGCAGGGCGGTCTAACGGGGAGCACAGCAGCCATATTTCGCTAAATAAAGCCTGCAGCTAGGCTAGCTCACTAGCCACTTATTCGTCTTCTTCTTCCTGTTAGGTTTTGTGGCAGTTGGAAAACATTAAGATACATAATCGCCACCTTCTGGGCTGGAGTGTAGGTTGGGAATGTGCTATTATCTCGCTACATCTTAATTGTGAATGGTATTTAAATTCTATACACAAGAATTATATTATTTGGCAGTTTAAATATTAATTTACGGCAATGCTTATCACAAACTTTCAGCAAATTTGAATGACATTGAAAGAAGTCTCAGAACTCTCAAAATACTGTAAACTGGTTAAACAGCACCTCCATGCGGCAGTCTTAAGACATTACAATGGTCAGCCCGAGGAGTTGGCTTTTATTTTGAAATTTACAAACCACTTACGGGAAGTCGGAGGGGAAAATCAGCTGGATCCGCGGAAATCATCAACAAGACTGTTTTCCTTTACTTAGCTAGCTATCCATCTGTCAACTTCTATTTCTCCCTTCCTTCCTTTTGCTGTGAAAACGCCACACTGGCGATGTCGGAGTCATACGGTAAGGAGGCTATTTTGACAAGTGGCCACCATTAACATCTTCATGTAGCCACACAGATGGGATGAGGCAGGTGTGTCGAGAGAGCTTTTTCTCATCGTAAATAGATAGCTGACAGGCTAACCGAGCCGTTGGTGAAGGCTGCTGGCCTTAAAAATGCTATGTCAGCGTAAGTAATGCCACAGAGGTTACACAGTAGAGTTTAATGTGGCTGTGAAGACAAAATAGATCGAGTTTGTAAGGTTACAAATTCCCACAGAGGGTTAGCGGAATGGACAGGGAGCTGAGACCTCGGGACAGCACTGGGGATGATGGAGCTGGCATGAAGATCTGACTGAGCTGTGTATCCTGTAAACTACACACAATACAAGGAATGTAGGGGATACCATATTAGGTGATAACCATGGTTTGTAAGGGATTGATGTCCTAGCTTTACCATTTTACACTAGGATAATCAGGATTTTGAAGTGTAGCTGGGATACTACTGTACAGTCGCACCAACATCCATATATAATATACAATTAAATATAGTTATTGTGACTAAGATATGTACTGAGCAGAACATTTTACAGTTGTAGACAAACTGTATACTGGCGACACTGTTTCTACATTATCACAAACATATATTTGACATTCTGTGCTGCAGTTCTTTAATACATATCAGCTGGTATATATGTTGATACCAGTATAAGTGTGATAAGCTATTATTGTCCAAAATATCAGCCCAGCTCCTGTATTGGTCAGGCCCTAGGTATCTAGGCATCATGATTGCTGTAACATTAAACAGATCTTGTGTTGTGTGTGTATATACAGTATACCATTATTTCTGTGTTTCCTCCCACCTCAGATTTCCTGTTTAAATTCCTGGTGATTGGGAATGCTGGAACAGGCAAATCCTGTCTGCTGCACCAGTTCATAGAGAAGAGATGTAAGTCAAAAAGATGCAACGCACCAATCATTATTTACTGTCATCAGACAGTTGCTCTGACCTCTAATGTAAGTGCAGTATTGCAGTGTTGTCTAAAAGTCCAAGAATATGTAAAGCTCTTCAGACAAATGCTTACATCCTAATTGAGAAATAACTCACACTGCACTGAAAGCTATAATACAGTAAAATTGTAAATATGTTAAAACAATGCACCGAGTGTTAAGAATAATCAACACGTATTAACATGTGAATATTGGATTAGCTTTTTTAACTGTAGTTCAAAGACACCAGTGTGTCTCTAGAGATGTGTTAAGTCCGGAGAGCTAATGATATTCATTGTCTTGCACACTGCATTTTCTTTACTGAAAGGATCATCAATATTTATTGCAGTTATTTAATAATAATGGCAACATACCATGTTTTATTTTGTTTTCCAGTTAAGGATGAATCCAACCACACAATTGGAGTGGAGTTTGGCTCTAAGATCATCAATGTGGTCAACAAAATGGTCAAACTGCAGATTTGGGACACTGCAGGACAAGAAAGGTTCAGGTATGGTCAATTACCAGCTGGCAAATTGAATCCTTTTTGACTTGTCAAACAAGGCTGCATTGCATTGGCTGTAACAGAGCCATTGTTAATTTCAGTAGTTCCACCTGTGCTTTTTCTGTCATGACAAGCCAAAATGTGCTATACAGTTTTTTGTGCTTCTAAAGGGGGCAAAGATAGAAAAAGTTTGAGAACCACAGGGGTCCCTCAGGCCTCTTGGCCCTCATTTTAGCAGAATATCTGACCACCAGCTCATTCTGACTATGATTGTATCTGTGTGTGTGTGTGTGTGTGTGTGTGTGTGTCAGGTCTGTGACCAGGAGTTACTACAGAGGAGCAGCAGGAGCCCTGCTGGTCTATGATATCACCAGGTAAATCAGCCAATCACAGAACATGATTTCAGATCGCCTTGTTGTCAAGTCCCTTGTTAATGTTTTTTTTTTAGCCAGCTCCCCCCTCCTTTTTAAACAGTATCCTGTTTCTTTGTCTCTTTGTCTCTGTATGCTGCAGTCGAGAGACATACAACGCTCTGACCACATGGCTGAGCGATGCCAGAATGCTGGCCAGTCAGAACATCGTCATCATCCTGTGTGGAAACAAGAAGGACCTGGACGCTGACAGAGAGGTCACGTTCCTGGAGGCTTCACGCTTCGCTCAGGAGAACGGTAGGATCAGCAGTTTGTGATCAAGTGAGATTCTTTGATAGTTTCTCTCAAAAACCTCTAATAATAGCTGAGGAACTTATTTATCTCAGTAGAAGGAAGGACATCATTTCTCATAATTTGTCATTAGCACCTACATTTTTCTGAAATTACTGTAATTTATTTCTGTTGTGTAAATAATTATGCTGCTCAGAGTGAATTTATTTATTTATTGTTGATACTACAAAGGACTGAAATACCGTATGCCTTCTAGTGTCTGCAGCTAAAATTGTGTGTGTGTGTGTGTGTGTGTGTGTGTGTGTCAGAGCTGATGTTCCTGGAGACCAGCGCTCTGACAGGGGAGAACGTTGAAGAGGCCTTTGTCCAGTGCGCTCGGAAAATCCTCAACAAGATAGAGTCAGGTAGGAACTGTGATCCCCCAGACTTTAAATCCCCTCTTATCAACAAGGTAGGATTAGGTGTGACTCCAGATCCCACACTGTAGCAGCTCTCATAGAGAACTTTCAGAGTTAAAGTCAGAAACAAAGCCAGACCCCTAAACCTTCGCCTAGCTGGATCATCGTTCCAGGAAAGCATCAACAAGACAAAGAGAAATACTGTCACACGAGGAGAGAAGAAATCAGTGTTACAAAGGGATGTAGCAGAGGAAAAACACAGTGTACCTATATTTTTATAGGCAGAAGAGGGTTCACACAGCTTTTTTAAGATTGTTAAACTTTATATTAACACTTATTAGTTATAGTGTCTAATTTTTCCAATCATTTTTGTTTACTTTGTTAAATGAAAAATATATTTTTGCCCTGCTGTCAGTGTACAGTTTTATAAACTGCGTTCTTAACTGTGTTCTTAAAAAAACAATTATTTACCAAACATCCCAACATGAACCCCACCCTCTCACTTCTCTGTCTCTCCACTCATCTTGTTTCTCTTTTTCAGGGGAGCTGGATCCAGAGAGGATGGGTTCAGGAATCCAGTATGGCGACGCTGCGTTACGACAGCTTCGTTCTCCTCGTCGTGCTCAGCCGCAGGGCACCCAGGAGTGTGGCTGCTAGTGGACGCGCCCAGTAACAGACACAGACAAGGTGAAAGAAAGGGCACCAGTGTGTGTGCATTATAAGATGATGATATTTTTGCTGTTTTGTGCCACAGAATAAGAGCTGGAGCGACTTGACATTCTGCTCACTGCTCTCAGCGCTGTGCGTCTGCTGCACTCAGTCACTCCTTGTCTTCCTCCTATCACTCACCTTGTGATTTACAGAGCTCAGTCTGAATTCAGATTCAGAGTAGAGTGGAGTTTTAAGGGCATTTTTAGTTTTGTCAAAAACATGTTTTTTTTGCTGCTTCTTCAAACTTCAATAAATGTCAAAGGAAGCATCTTTGGGATCATTACTGTTATTCAAGAGGATTTTCATGCTGGGAATCATTTACTAGTCACTTAAAGAGTAAGGCCCGCGATATTCTATATTTGTTATTGTCAACATATCCCACGAAAAGACCAAAACTCAGTGCTTTCCCCAGCTTGTCTGTGGCTCTCGGCCCCGTGACCATTCATTCCTATTGAAGACATAAATCTGTAAACATTTAAAAGAAGTTCTCTATTTCGTTAAGAAAAATAATTTGCTAATACATGTGGGCAGTGTAGTTTTCATTCAAACAGGAGTAAACGGCTATGTGATTATGTTTTATCTCTCTCCCTGTATGTGTGTGCGTGTGATTAGTGTGTTTCAGACAGGTTTGTGAAGACCAGAACAAGAACAGCCATGGGGGACCCAAATAATCCTGGGTTCAGGTTGCTACGCTGGTGACTCCTCTCTGACCTTCGACCTTTGCACGGAACCTTCAGAACCTTCGGAACCTTTTGAACCATCGTTGTCATGGCAGCACCTGCAGAGAGCCAAGCCCCCCCCCCTCCCCGAACTCGGAGAATCTCCAAGGTAACCAGAGACCGCCCCCCCACCCTCCAACATTCTGCTCCACTATTGGACCAAACCCTCCCCGACCCTCCAATCAGGATGTGAATTACTGACACGTATGTAACTTCCCTCCCTCTCTCTCCTACTGTTCTACTTATCTGCCCTCACACCTGCTTACCTCCCAATTTAGTACATTTTGTTTTCTCACTTATTCCCATCTACCTTCCATCTAGACCAGTTTAAGGAAACGCTACATTGGGAAATTTGCTTTCTTGCCTTTTGTGTTTGAATTAAACAAACAAGATAAAACGTTGTAATTAGTTAGCTTTTAAAGGTGTTAGTTGGTGGACTTTTAAATTTTGGAGCGAGTCAGGCTGGCCCTTTTCCCCTATTTTCAGTCTTTATGCTAAGCTAAGCTAATCATCTGCTGCCAGCTTGCTTCTTAGCGCATAGACATGAGGTATCGATTTTCTCATCTAACTCTTGGCAAGAAAACAAGTTTCCCAAATTGTTGAACTATTCCTTTAACCACATACATATTAAAAACCCTGCCCTATTACAGTGCTTCTTTCTCCATCCACCTGCTCTGATTGCCTGTTAACATCCTGTTCACGTGTTTTAAACACACCACTAACAGTCTACTGACTGCTCAGACATTTTGCACTCCCTGTATGTCTATTTCACTCCCTTCTTACACACTTTCTCTCCCAGTAAAGTGCCCCCAGGCAGTGCAGCTGCCAAATTACACTTCATCAGCTTACCTACACTCCTGTCCTCCATCCCTACCATGTCTTGCATTGTTTACATCCCATCATTCCCTCTGTTACCCTCTTACACGTCTGCCTACCCGTCTACCTACCTGTCCTCTACAGCATCTGATACACTGTACAGTGTTTCTGTATATAGAGACTGACGCATGTTTTCTCAAACTGAATATCAGAGTATTTCATTATGAAGAGATATTATATGTATATTAAAGTAGAAATCATATCCAGTATCTGTTTCATGCTCCACTGTATTATTATCAAGTTAAGCTATAAAACACTGGCAATTTGTAAGCAGTATAGATGGGCTGTACTGTTTGCAGCAATTCTGTTTATTTGTAAATGGGACATGCTGATGTGGATCATATTATGGACTAACACATTTATATGGAAACGTGCTGTTTTATCATTGTTCAAGTTCACAGATTAAAAAACAGACAGGCAGCCTGAAATATTCGCATATGTTTAGCTTTCTGTTAGAGTTCATTTAAATCATTTGGAGTGTGAAAGTTGTCTTTTATTTTACAGTGGCACATTCAGGATTCACCATTCAGTTAAATGACTTATCTGACAGTGTAACACATTTCTTTATCAAAAGGATTCCAGTTATGACTAATGTCAGATCTCTCTCAGTTATAAATGATGCCTGTTTACACGGATACCTCACTGACTGCTGCCAGCTGTGGGTTAATACTAACTGAATGCGTTCATGGTATGAAACTATCTGATGTGTTTGATTTTTATTTGTCTCCAAAGACGCTTTGTGTCTCCTGTTTGAAACTTTGACACAGTTCAGCCACATAAAGCTCTCGACAAAAAAACCCAAACAAACTTCAATTTGGGAATTTATTGAAGATTTAGGTTTAAAGGTGTGTCTTGCATTAGTGTACTGACGCATTACAGCAACATGTCATTTGCTTTTAATGTTTTTTACATTTTTGCCCCTTTTAAAAATGATGCATTCAACTTTTAAATCAAGTACACTGTAGAAATATTTCACATTATATTTGATCTGATAGTGGCTTTGGCTGCTCCACGTCAGGTTGCTGTATTGTGTTTATGTCATCAAGTCCTTTTGTTCATATTTATCTACGTCTGTTTTTCTCTTGTCATTATGAATATCATGGATTTTTTATTTATTGTGTATGATAAAGGCATATGTTTTTAAAATAAAAACTACTACAAATATAGCATTGTTTTTTCCCATTGTGTTATTGATGTAACTTGGTAGAGATGAACAGATAACGGTGAACAGAGAAGTGGAAAAGTGATTTATTAAAAGAAAACAGTGTTTTCCTCTAAACCATATAAAATTATGTACACACAGTTTGTTAAAAGCCTAAAATGTAAACATAAAAATGTAAAGTATCATGTGAGTAACAACAGAAACCCACAATCTGACTCTCTCTTTCCTTTTTCACTAAAACCAGACTGTACACTGTGGAGTTTGTCAACAGTTGAAACTTCAGTACTTCTGGTGTCTTATTGGTCATAATCTCTATTTCTTCTTCATTACCCCTGATTAAAAAAGTGGGATGACACTGTCCAGGTCTAAAGGAATATTTAGGCTTGGTAGATCTCTGCTATACATTAGCAAGTAAAGTAAGTATCTCCTTACAGAAAGTAAAATGTCTATGTTATTAAGAGGATCTTAACTATAATGTTTGGTCTCATTAACAAACTACTGTAATGAGGAAGTAAATTAGGAATTAACTATCTTGTTCCACTCCTGCTTTCTGAGATTTTCAAAGCTCACCACGTCTAAAAAAACCCACACTGGCTCAAATGCAATTATTTAAAGTATCATAATATTGCACAACATTTCACATCTGTTGTTGAACTATATTGCAGTGTAACTTAAAACACTGAAAAACTAAATCTTTACAAAAGCAAGTGATGTAATACTGAACTCAGAGTTGCAACAACAAAACAAAGATTTTGAAAAATGTTAAATGTCCAAATGTAAAGCACTGACCTCCTATCCTCCCATCCTTATTGTCTGCACAATATTCACATCAATAACATAAATAACTATAGCTGCAAAGTAAAAAAAAAACTTTGCTCAAGTCTTTATGGCACAGAGCTGATTTTATCATGATTGCTGACAAGGAAACCAGGAGGGATGGTTTTGATGATGAAAACCAATGTCATGACAAGATCAGATCCATTGAGTGAGTACAAATAACATCATCTGATGTTGAATACATACAAACAAATATACAGAGATTCAAAAGACAACACATTACACAAAAACCTAAATAAGTAGCAAGGTATTCTGTACAAATGAAAAGGTGACTAATTATCAAAGTGCTGTTTGATTTGGTCATACTTTAGAGTGCATGCTGCTTTAAGCAGTAAATCAGCAATATGTACCCATGTGTTTCTGATTAAAGGTCATTTAGGCTTCAGCTTCATGTCCATTGTTGTTATGGTTCCTCTTTTGGTTCTAAAGCATATTCAGTTACAATAATGATAAAGAAATTTGGCCTCAACAATAAAACTTTGATTGTTATGCTTAAAAAGAACCTAAATTAGCTGTATGTAATTTTTAACATTACATTTTTCAGCTGGAAAGAGTCTCATGACAGTGAATGTATAAAAGAAACACTTCAGTTCATCCAATGGCTTTAAAAGTGACACACATGTATGTTCACACTGCGATAGCACCAGGTTGATTGATTAATGTACACGCACATTAACACAACTAAAGAACAAACACAAAGGTTATTATGAAACTATTAATAACACGTAAAAGTGTTAATGAGTTTGACTTTGTGTACAGAGTGTGACTCATTATTTATCTAAACCAAGTCAGTTAGGTTCAATCCATAAACCGTTACACAAACAATGAAATCTACAAGAACCAGTTCAAAAGCTGTGAAACTCTTAAACATATTTCTGCATGTCAATCAATACTTGGTACTTGGCACAAATAACGATTCAAGAAAAATGTTCAGTTGATTAAGCCATCTTGCTGTGCTCAATGTTTTGAAATACAAACAATTTGATTGTGTGTGTTTGGTTTATATGTGTAACTGTATGTACATTCTTCATGGGCTCACGTCTGACCTCAGAAGCTGAATCTATTCATGCTGCCATGTGCCTTCATTACGTCTGTGTGAGTCCACTGTGGTTTGATATCCCTGTATAAAGAATATGGACACATTCATATAGCCTGTGTTTAAAGGGACTGCATCAAAGTATGGCTGAAAAATGCATTTTAGACTCTTTATTCTCATCAAAATATACGGTAGACGTATTCATTAATTGTACATTTACTTTCAAATAATTTCTTTCGAGAGTCTGTTCTAACCTGTAAAATGTTTCTTATTGTATATATTAAAATTGATTTTTATAAAAAACATTAAGCCACACTGTGAATTTCAAGGTTTTTTCAGTTTACATCCTGAAAGTGAGAGTGATATATATTTAGGAGCCTTTGTATGAATCAATCCAACCCAGGCTCTATTCTATCAATGGGTATTTAAACTTCAGGGGTGATAGGCAATAATGGCTTTATTTTTGTGTTTTTGAAATCACCCTGATGTAAGTATTTCTGCTGAGTGTGTGTGTGTGTGTGTGTGTGTGTGTGTGTGTCCTATCGGGAGCGTGCAGAGAAGCAGCGCATGTACTCAGTGAGCCAGGGATTGAATTCTGGTTGAACCAACTTCCTGGCCTTATCCAGGTCGGCAGACTTGGCTCTCCGGCGCTCGGTCCTCTGGGTCTGGATCTGACGCTCCACCTCCCGCCTGGTCTTAGCACGTAGAGCCGACTCGTGGATCTACCAGAAAAATAAACACAACTGTCAGTTCCTGTTGACACTTGTGCTCAGTGACAGCATGGCCTGTCACATACAGACCTACAGAGCAACAAACAGAAAGATTACCTCATTAGTGGAAGCTGCGGGGCCAACATTGTGTGTCTTCCTGCCTGCGATGTCTGCGTCCTTCTCTCCTGAACCATACAGAGCAAAAGGATGTCTGCTATCCTTACCGTCCTCCCTGGGCTGCCGTGCTGGTGCAGGCCTAACCCGCTGGGAGCGCCAGGATTTGGAGGGTTTACTCTGTGGTCCACCAGTGTTCCTCTCTACAAATAGAAAAGACAAACAGGTTAAAGCAGCGCCAGAATTTGATATACTGTATGGAACTTGTTTCACAATGTGATATTATCAGCATATGTTTTAGGAGGAAGAAAGAGAGAAAATGACTGAAAACAGTATTTGTATGCTGGGAATGAACAATGCAGTTTCCTTTTTCATGCCATTTTGTGACACCTCTACATTAATGTGCATGAGTCCTAACCTGAAACATTCCCAGCCAGTATTGCAAAGTATTGTTTGAATTTCTATGATACTAGTAACGATAAGTTTCACTTTTCAATACCCCACTTGGAGGTATATAAACATGTTTTTCTCTAAAAGAAGCCAAACTTCTCAAATGTTAAATATTGTCTAAACACAAGCAGTTGTACAAGAGCTTCAGCTAAATAACACAGTCTGAAATTGGCATCAGTAGTCAGTAGATATCTGATTAAAGTAAACAAGACCCGAATTTGATGCCAACTCTCACAGCTTCTCATACTTGGTGGGTTTGAGTAGGTACTAAAAAGAATTAAGGTTTAATACCCTTCTTGTCATTCCCTAGTGTGGACTTTCATTTTTATATTTAAATTTATTTTTAACATCTATTTTTGAGGTTTGCAGAGTTTTTTAAATAGTTGTATCCACAAGAAGCATACAAATCATTGTTTAATGAAATATGTTATATATATATATATATATATATATATAACACTTTTTGTAATTTTGCTATTCTCTTTGCTATATTATGTTTTTGCTTTTCCTGTCTAGGCCAGCCTCTCTGTCGCCACCAATTCAAATTCAGGGCTTATGCACACTATAGCTGTGGACAGTATTGTTCTAATTTGAATTACCTCTGTCTTGTTCCCTGTGAGGAACTGATGACTGTTTACTGCCTCTGCTGCTGGCGTTCTGCTCCTCTCTCTTCTCCTCTGGTACTCTTGTCTCTCTGGCTCCTTCAAGCTGTGACCCTGAGAGGAGTGAATGACATACGGTACAGTAGAGTAACATGCACGTTATCCCTATATGTTGTGCAGTCTTCCAGTCATATTTGTAGCTCATTTTTACCATGCGCTGCAGACACGTTCTCCTCCTCCTCTTCTTGAAGGGGAAGCCTGGGTACGGGTCCTGTGGTTCTGTCCATCCTCGCCCCCTCACACTCCTCCAGCTCAGCCGCTGTCCTGTCTCTGCTGGTCTCAGACCGTACCTGGTTCTTACTGGGAGGAGGGGGACTTCTTCCTCCAGAGTCTGAATCAGTGTCAGAGCCAGTCCAGAACCAGGGGTTGTGTGTGTGCTCCAGCAGTCTGCGGGTCAGCCTGTATTTCAGCATCTCCTCATAACACTTGGTGTAGGTCTCCCATTTGGGGTCTTTGAATTTCTTCATGTACTCCGAGCGGATCCTCTTGGTCACCATCTTGTTCCTTCCTGGAAAACTGAATCTAACAACAGACCACAAAGCTGAAAAACTCAAAACTCTATCAAAAGCTAGCGTTGTTACACACCCATAACAGGTCTATGATATATGTAACATCTTCTACATAGCTAAAACATTGTGTTAGAAGTCTAAACAAAACCCTCGCAAACACTAGCTACGACGTTTTCTCATACGCTATTATTTGAGGTCACCGCCAGACATTTAAACCATAATGCAGAGACAGTTAAAACCAATGGCAGAGCAGCTGGAGGCTTCTCCCAGCTAAAGGACCCGCCTACTCCCTTCCCTATCCGGGGTTAGCTCGCCTCCCTGGGCTCGGGATGAAGATAAAAGTCTAGTTTTGAGGAAATTACAAACTGGGACACCTGCTCTGTAACCTCAATCAGCGTTTTACTTTTAAAAAATGGCCTCAGGTAAAAATTTGATCGACCGTTACAACGCTGACAGCAGAAATGGCTTGAACGTGATGACGTAACGGTCATCTCTTCCTCTGATTGGCTGCATCGATCTAAACGACTGTTGAATATTCCAAATTAAAGGTCAGCCACAGTCACTGTAAGAAAACACTCCTTTATGTCATTACAACAAATCATTACAACTGTATATCCTTATTGCTGAAATACGAATACGATGCTTTTGTATCCCAACGCTTTAAAATAAGCTTATATTAAATCATCATCTTGGACTGTAGCTATCATAGCTATTAGGCTACACTGTAACAGAGTGTCAATGTATTGGTTAATCATTTGGCCGTTGCTCCATATTGAATCATCATGACAAATGTGTCCGTGTTATTTATAGACATCTGTTAATCATATGGTAATATGGAGTACAGATAATCGCCTGTCAGCGCTTGCAGATATAGCCTACACGTGAAATCTCACCGACAATCCATCGACTCTCTCATCTAGTAGATGTTACAACAGTGCAAGGCTTGACCGCAGAAATTCAGGGCTGTAACAGTCTAATTTTGTATAGGCTACATAAATATACTTACACTGGCGTCGGATTTCACGGAAGCAGAGCAGAACAGATGGCGTTTAAGGTGCTGCTGTAATCACAGGCTGCGTCTCTTAGCTCCGCCCGCCTGAAGACGTTTTTAAAAAGCCAAACACACCCGCAACAGGTGGCCCATGGCCTGGACGTCAGGAATGCGTTTAAGAACTATTTGGCTGATAATTATTTCTGTCAGATGGTAAAAGAGGATGGACGGACAATTATATTGTAGGCTATGTAGACACAATGCACAGATTCAACACATAAAAGATCTTAATTGAGTGACTTGTTGCTTGTTAAATTAGGCTATAGTGCTTTAATTGGCCACTAATGGATCCAAAAAGCAGGCCTATCATACACAGCTGAATATTCATGTATGCATAAGTTTGTCATTTGTAGGCCTGTATCTGTAGGCGACTCGAGAGGTTGAGAAATGAAAATGCGGGTGTCAAAGAAAAAGAATGAAGGTTGACTTATTATAGGCTACATAACAGGTCAATAGGGTGACGTAGCTAAATGATGTGGGCACAGGGTGGTGCGCGCCTCAGACGCGCCCAGCACGCTCCTTTGTGCTTTTAGCCCAGACCCCAGTCTCACACCCGGATAACCTGATGAGCTTCTATGCATATAAGGTAGGGCTGCGGAGATGCCCCACTGTACACGGGGTCTGGTTTTGTCTAAAGATGGTCTGGGGGCCGGGGCTGCGCGTATGGCCGTGCAGGGCAGGCAGCTCAACGGGATTCAGAGCTGGGTGTCGGATGTCCAAGGCAACTGATCCGCTCGGTCTAAAGTGGAGCTGCTGCTGCTGCCCAGGCACATTCCTGGCAAGTCAAAACCCGACTGTCTCCCTCATCCACCGATCCAGGGAGCCGTGCCAACACCCCTATCGACCTCTATGAACTTCCCCTTGTCCCCGATCAGCTGATTGGTTTATGGGATATAGCTGTGTGTCATACAGTAGCCTAGGTAGCCTGTATTTAATTGCTGAGTCAATTAAGCATCTCCCGGGCTTAATTGTTATGATGATTTCGGTTAATTTTCCCTAATCTTCCCCCAGTTATTGCTAAATAATATTGAGTTTTAAGATGACATTGTATTTGCGTGTTTATGAAGGCAAATTTGTTTTTGAATGGCACCTTTTAAATGCTAGAAGTCATCCACATTCCAGTATTTCCATTGTAATTTTCACCAAAGCTTTTGTTTTTCATCCTCTCTTACTACCCTCCCTCTAATAGAAAAACAAGGCCAGGGTCAGAAATACCAAATAATGGACTTTAATAAATTATCAATATGTATATACACTTACATTCACATGTGTTGGGCAACATGTTGTTGTTATTTTTTTATTAAAGTTTTTTTGGGTGGATGCATGGTTCAGTGGTGGTTTTTCACAGCCTCTCTCCGTGCAACACAGACAACAGACAGCTATAAAATATGCACATTTTAAAAGGATGAAAAATGCATGTCAACAGCGCAGACAGAAAGTCCATTGACAGCAGAGTGTTGTTGTGCCGCAGAGGTAGATCCTCCTTCTCGCTTGATCTCCAGATAGCTTGTGGTGTAAATGACGGAGATGATGGAGAAGCTGGAGAAGAAGATGGAGGATTTAGAAGCACTTCCTGTGGACAATGCTGGGGCCTGCCTCGTCGTACTCCTGCTTGGAGATCCACATCTGCTGGAAGGTGGACAGGGAAGCCAGGATAGAGCCACCGATCCAGACGGAGTACTTCCTCTCGGGAGGGGCAATGATCTGGAGGAGAGGGAGAGGGAGAGGGAGAGGGAGGGGGAGAAAATGGATCAGTTAAGTGCCAGTGCCTAATACTAATAGCCTACTTAATAATTTGTTCAGTAGATTCGTGTGGGTAACTATCAGTGTATGCGTAAAATATTTCAATTTGGGGATAAATTGTAAAGTTTTTGTTGTCATAATATGTACCTTGATCTTCATGGTGCTGGGGGCCAGAGCAGTGATCTCCTTCTGCATACGGTCAGCAATACCAGGGTACATGGTGGTACCACCGGAGAGCACATTGTTGGCGTACAGATCCTTACGGATGTCAATGTCGCACTTCATGATGCTGTTGTAGGCGGTCTCATGGATGCCAGCAGACTCCATACCTGGTCAGGTGAGAGGGACAAGTGTTAGAAGGAGGAGGAGGAGGTGTCAAGTCTGGCACAATATTTCCAGTGCTGTTCGTAATGAGAGAAGATGAAGGATTATCTAACGTACCGATGAAGGAAGGCTGGAAGAGGGTCTCGGGGCAACGGAACCTCTCATTACCGATGGTGATGACCTGACCGTCGGGAAGCTCGTAGCTCTTCTCCAGGGAGGAGGAGGAGGCAGCGGTGGCCATCTCGTTCTCGAAGTCCAGAGCCACATAGCACAGCTTCTCCTTGATGTCGCGCACGATCTCACGCTCGGCTGTGGGGGGACAAGTTCATGAGATGTTACTCAGAGTGTCAAACAGCCGAGACCACAGACACCGTGTGCGTAAATGGCACACTAAAGGAGTGGGCTGGACTACGAAAGTTACTCGAAGTTACAGAAATGTCTAAAGCTGAACAAGGTTTGCTTTTCTTAAACATGCAGCTACATCCCCTTTTCTCTCTGCGTGTTAATACATTTTAATAATTTAAATGCCTCATTTTCAGTAGGCACACAGGCAGCAATAGGCCACACAAGCTGTGTCCATTATGTTATTAAGTTACATAAATGCTGCCATTAAATTGTAGGTGAATTTGTGTTGCTGTTGGCCAGATTGCTGTCAGGTTTAGTTATGTACAGCAAACTGTTCCAAAACTGCTGGTAAAAGAAAATATAAAGCTATGATAATAATTTAGATTCTACTTTGCCATAGAAAGTTTGGCTAAAAAGTGGTCTAATGCTTCTTTCTTTCAGGTGCTTCGTTATTGGAGTAGGCCGACTTCCTCACCGGTGGTCACGAAGGAGTAGCCACGCTCAGTCAGGATCTTCATCAGGTAGTCGGTCAGATCGCGACCAGCCAAGTCCAGACGCATGATGGCGTGGGGCAGGGCGTAACCCTCATAGACTGGGACGTTGTGGGTCACACCATCACCAGCATCCAGCACAATACCTGGAGAGAGGCAAGGCGAGAGTTTAGTATAAGTCCAGGCGACAAAAAGTCCTCAAACATTTCAGTTTTGTGCGTCAAATTGTGACTAAAATGAGTGTTTGAAGGAGGATTTACAAATACAAACTGAGCCTATATATCATAATGACCATAACACAAACATAAACAGTCCCAGAATGGCTGGTCGACTGTGTGTAAAAGTTGTGCGCAAAATGGGAATTGGCACATTAATAGCTCAATTAATATTATGTGTTGCGATTGTTATATAATGTTATCAGTACATTTGTCAATTACATTATATTCTACAATAAAGATGCCTGTCTCTTTGTATTGTGTATGTTTAGGCAGCTGCGTCGGTGTTATAGCAGCTGTTTGTTGTTGTCTGTCTTACCAGTGGTACGGCCGGAAGCGTACAGGGACAGCACAGCCTGGATGGCCACATACATGGCGGGGACGTTGAAGGTCTCAAACATGATCTGGGTCATCTTCTCTCTGTTGGCCTTGGGGTTCAGGGGGGCCTCAGTGAGCAGGGTAGGGTGCTCCTCGGGGGCCACTCTCAGCTCGTTGTAGAAGGTGTGGTGCCAGATCTTCTCCATGTCGTCCCAGTTGGTGATGATGCCGTGCTCAATGGGGTACTTCAGAGTCAGGATACCTCTCTTGCTCTGGGCCTCGTCGCCGACGTAGGAGTCCTTCTGACCCATACCGACCATGACACCCTGAAGGGGGAAGAGAGGGCGAGATAGTGGAAAGGTTACGTCAAATAATCCAAACAAAGGTATGACCTTCTTCTGGCCAGATTAAAGTCTTTACTGTGTAGTACAAAAGGCACGTTGACCATTGCGTGAATGTGCCAAATAACAGCGTGGGCCACATAGACAGAGAGAGAGACCAGTTGTGTGACTGTCTAATTTAGTCTCAAAGAGTCAAAGGCCACATTGCTGCTGGTAAAAGGAGCCAAAAGTACATGGCTCAGGATACATAATGCCACGCTGTTATCACCTAATTGCACAAAACAACTGAATTCTAACACTAAAATATTAAAATCTTAGTTAAATATGTTATTCACTCCAGTAGGATACCTCTGCTGCCAAAATAGTGTACACCTGCCTGAAACAATGGCCAATTTAATTATGTATTAAAATTTGTGTAAACCGAATTGTAATTCTCTATATCGGACAATGAATTGGCTGAGGTCAAATTGTTTTGTCATAACCTACAATCAGTCCAGTTCCAATTAGTCTCTCCTGTTATTGTATGGGGATTTTCTCAGCTGTTTACCTGGTGACGGGGGCGGCCAACGATGGAGGGGAACACTGCCCTGGGGGCATCGTCTCCGGCGAAGCCAGCCTTCACCAGACCGGAGCCGTTGTCGCACACAAGGGCGGTAGTTTCATCGTCGTCACACATGTTGGCTTCTGTAAGAGAGGAGGGGAAGAAACAGGGTTCAGATCCACATGGCGATACATAGCCTACTGTATGTGATAGAAATTACTTCCAAACTCAAACACTTTTGGTCCACCCTTTTGTTTCTTTCAAGCTCACACTATGTGTCTTAATTACAAAGACTAAAAATAATTGTAACATTTACTGGAGCGTGAACGTGATCAGGACCATTTCTTGCGCTAAATGGATCCATGGCACACTGACATTAGGCCATTATGCATGGTGTATAAGCCAACATAAACCTATAAAATCACATTAAAATTGAACAATATGGAACTAAAATGTTTTTCCTTCAGATATCTATCTGAATTTGACGAGTCTCGACTATGATTTGCTCTTTATATCTTTATATTATTCTAATTTGGCCTATGCGAATTCTCTTCATCAAAGATTTGCTAAAACTTAGGTAAATCTGTCTCATTATCACCTTTCTTAGATAAACTATCCTGTCTTTTTAATCGGTCTGAAGGCACATTGCGTCTCGCTGCATCAGCACCTTCTCAGGATTCAGTGTTACACCTATGAACATGATGAAGTCAGTCTATCAGTCTACTTTATCTATCAATTCATCTATCCACAATTTCCAGATCTGATAGTTCAGATACGAGCTTCTCCTGTCCAGCACTGATACCTCAGCTATTTACAATTATATACTATTTACAAATCTTTTCCTTCTCCTTGAGTAGCAGGCTTCTCCTACACTCTAGCCTATCCTCCAGTGGAATTGCCCATGTTGCCCCGAGTAGTATCTGGTCCTAGGCATCCTGTCCCTGGCAGTCCTGACTAACTTCTGCCCCATTAGATACTCCACTGTTGGTCTGGTTACGGCCTAGTCTGGTGTGTCAACCTGGCTGTGTGGCTTCAGGAGTGGTCGGTCCTAGCAGGGTCTTACCTTAGGAGTGTGTCTGCGGCTCGGAGAGAAGGACCCAACCAGTGCTGCTGCTGAACCAGCTACAATCCTTCCTTGCTGCCTGTCCACCTTATATACCCAACCTCCACCATTCACAAACCTTAGCACTGGCCCCCATCCCGGCCCTCTGCCATATTAGGACGCTGACAGACCGATGGCGAGGAGTGTGTGTGTGTGTGTGTGTGCGTGGGGGGGTGCAGCAAGGAGGCGCGCCCCGCGTGGGGAAGGGGGGAGCTCCATCCTTTAGGATCCATGAGAGGATCAGGAGTGACGCTGCGCGCCCCCGACGAGGAGAGAGCGCGCGCCATATATGGAACTGTCGCTTTGACCTCCCATCGAGCCTCGCGGTCCCACCTCGAGGGCCGTATAAGGAGCGCGCGGGCCACTGGGGGTTTTCTAGGGGAGACGCCAGTTGCTACCAACCAGGGTTATAGATTTGCTGCTAGTAGGCCTCATCCAGCCTTAAAATGGGAAATGCTGCCCTCATCTGAACAGATTTAGACCACAGAGAGAGCCAGGGTCCAAACTACTGACTGACAGGTCATCCAGGTGCTGCAGCCATAAAGTGCCAATTAAGAATCCAATTCACATTATAGTGATCAATACAAGATAACACAAATAATTTGATAAAAGCTGAGAAGGAACATTGTGTGTGTAAACAGTTAAATATGTGTGCTTCATCATTCATTCAGTCATGAAATGTCAGTATTAAATTTTAAGTAACTATTTGTAACTGATTGCATTAAATGCTGTAGCTTGATTGAGCCCAGCTTGCATCAAATGAGCCCTTATGGAGCCATGGTAGAAAACTGGAGGCCTTTTTGCATCTATGTAAGTGTATTTGTCCCCATCTGCAGCCTATAATCACTAATCACTAAAATTATTGGTGAGTGTGCACAGCAGATCTTGTTCTTTGCCAACTGTAATCCCTTTTCTAAATTATGCAACACATTAACAGTTAGTTTAATTCAAAATCTGCTCTTCTGCAGACCACAAGGCCTGATATCCACACAGCTCTGTCTGAGTCTTATTGAATAAATAAGGAGAGAACCACTGAAACAGCCAACAGCTGAAACCATATCTGTAGGGGCTACTCTGCTCTGTCACTGGAGCAGTTGGATTAATTATAACTCTACTGGAGGAGGGGAGCTAGTGCATATGTGTCTGCGAGCATGAAGGAGTGAGAAACTAAGAAAGAAATCCAGTGTGTACATGGATGTTTGTGTGTGTGAGAGACCAGGAAGAGTGGAAGAGGAGGTGCCAGGGAGCTCATAATAAACTCAAAGGAAGTGGGGAATGACAGAGGAACAGGGAGAAGTGCAGAGAAAAACACAGAGATACATCTAAAGAGGTAGAGAGAAAAATAGACTTGATTTGGTAAATTAGAGGAGCAGAAGCACAGAGGCGAGAGAGAGAGAGAGAGACGCATGACACCTGGGGACAACTGGGGATTCCTTAAGAAAGCAGCTAATGTTGCAAGGACATAAACTAGAAAATGAGACAAAATAAATGTGGATTAGCATCTGGAACTTTATGAAACATGTACACAACAAGAGATGTTGGAAAATTTAGTTTTTTATTCCACGACATTTTTGTCATACAAAGTTACATGTTCTACAAGGAGGAAAGCGATTAAAGAAATAGGTGACTAATATTTTGCAATCATATCATAACCTGAACCTATCAGATCATAAGCTGGATTCATGTGGGAGCAGAGAAATTTTAACATATATCCTTTCATGACCTGGGTTCTCATTATAGCAGCAACAGAAAGCTTCAGTATGGACTGAAAGTGGTTGGATATGACATATTCACTGCCTGTGTAAACACAGATTTATGGAGAGGGACACGTGGAAGAGGAAAGTGAATGTTAAGCAAAGACAGTTACATTTTCTTTATGCCTCTTATACTTATTTTAATCGGGCGTGGTTAGTTGAGCTGTAATGTGAAGTTGCATCAATTTGTCCTGAAGGTCTTCAGAGAATATTATTTCATGCACTTGAAATATAAATTCAACACAGTGACAATACAAGCTGTTAGAGGGAATCCTCAGTGGTTCATTATTATGTCTAGAAAAACAGGTAAGAAGAGGGAGGGAGGGAAATCTTCCAAGTCTACAAGGAGATTGAATGAAAATAGGGAGGGCTGCATGGGTGCAGACTGAAAGTAGGGAGAGTGTGTTTTGTGTGTGTGTGTGTGTGTGTGTGTGTTGTGGGAGGGTGTCAGGGAGTGGAGGGGCCGCAGAGCAAGGTAGAGCTACTTTTATGTACTTGTTGTGAGCCATTTGGACTCCGAGGGCCTAAAATGTAAAGGGGCTGGCAGTTGTCAGAGAGTGAGAGAAAGAGGGGAGGGGAGGCCAGAGGGGTCGCGGGGGAGGAGAGCTGAGGGGGTCTCCTGCAGAGGCTACATGGGGAAGGGGAGGAGAAATAGGGAGGTGAAAGGGCGTGTGCAGCAGGTGGCAGAAAACATGAGTTTAGTTTGTCAGAAGATATGTAACTCAGCCAGCTGAAGGAGAGACTTTGGACAAGGAGAGTATGTTTTAGTGTTTTTTTACAGGTTTTATTTGTTTTTACTGTAAGTGTTATAGTCACATGTCAGTATTTTAGCCAGTATAATAAAAGGGAGAGAAGTAGACAGGTAGAGACAAATGGATGTTTGTTATTTGTAATAGCATGCTCAGTCATCTACCTTGCTACCTGTTCAGTTAGATTTTTATTTCAGTCAGCACACTCTCTGCCTCTCTCTCTCATGAGAGCACAGAGGGTGAGAGTGCCAGAGAAAGTAAGAATAGCACAAGCCTCGGCATTCAATCGCTGGAACCAATACACTCGCTCAACATGAGTGTCCTACCTTTTTAAGTGTGGCAGTGTGCTCAACAACTGAGGCTCCTGTGCTTTGTGTCAAAGAGAGAACAGACCGGAGTCTTGTTGGAGATTTTAATTAGTTTTCTATCTCAGGTGTTACAGTGAAGAAAGTCTGAGGATACTGATACTGAGGATATCGGAAATTGACAGATAAAAGGTGCTTAGGTTCACATTCTTTTCAAGTTTGTCTTAAAACAACAGTCAGGAGTCCAAATATACATTGAAACAATTTTAGTTTTGAGACAGACTTGTAAAAATGTGAACATATCCTTTAATAAGCAGTAGAAACTGTGTGATTTGATCCCATGAATTTTCAGGACACATTCATCCTCCTGTTTCGCCTGATTTTGTTAGCAAACAAATCAGTGCAACTTGCTGAGTGTGCACTGCTTTCTAATGCTGCTTTCTAACGCTCTTAATCAGAATAAACAAGACACAGGGGAAGGAGAGGTGTTAGACAGTTTGGCCACTCCTGTCCAAAAACAGTCCAAACATCTCCTAAAGTAAAAGGCCATTTTAATTTAATTTGTAGTAGAAGGTTCATGGCTGACAGGAAAAACAATGTTGTTTCACTACAGAGAGGCAGAATTGGGAGGCTGAACCCTGATCAGTGAGAATATTGGGCAATTTTCTCTCTTTTTCATAAACACAAGACGATTGTGCCTGTGAAGCGCACCTTGTTTGAAAGTGGTGGCATGTCTCATATTGACAGTCAGCTTTACTTTGAGAGATTTTAATCTTCTGCATGGTCTAACCAACCATGGTGGTGTGGCATGGTTGAGCTTAACCAAAATGCAGCATGAACTTATAAAGAATAATTCTTTCTGTTCTATATTATGAACACATAAGGCTTTGTGTTCAAGTGATCAGCAAACGGATTATCCCATCATTTTGTTGTGTAAGGGCCAGAACCTCAGTTCCTCTAGTTCCTCAAATAGCCCGGGTGGATACAGAGAAAAGCGAGGGGAGCTGCGGCACATGGAGTTGGAATTGGAAACCTACGCAGGGCTGAGCGGCACCTAGTCAGCTGCATGCGGCAGCTGAGCCGTCCTCTGCAGAACAGGAGCACAACTGCTGCCTCTTATGGAGGGGTTCTAAAGGACTATGGTGAAAAGAATTAAAAGTCCTTAAGCTTACATTCTCTTCACCACATACTGTCACCAAAGGTCAAGAATGAACATGAAAGAGTATAATTCATAAAATATTTTATTTCAGTGGTATTTTACAGCATGACTCTGCCTCTTATGGCTGTACTGTTTTGAAATCACTTTTCTATCACATCAAACATAGATGAACATGATTGTAAATCTCTAAAGTGGTCGATGTATATTTGATTAATCTTGACTCTTAACCTGCCCCACAAGTGCAACAAACACTTACAAAAAGGAGGGTAAATCAACTGATTTCATTCATGTGCCAGCAGATGGGACAATGTGCAGAGTCTATTTGCATGAGGAGCTCACCACACTGTCAACACAACCTACCAACAGCTGAATACACATTACTCATATCATTACCAGGAAGTTTTATTTTGGTATGAAGGACTGGATGAACATTGATCCCACCAACCTGCAGGGAGCAGTGAACACTTCTGAGCCTGGCTGTAGCTCAAAGTGTGAAGCAACAGCACCACCTACTGACAGCCTGACACGGAAACACACAAAGTTAATTGAGAGACAGTTTGTTAAGAAAAAACACAGTTCAAGTGATTTGAAAAATGTCAGTATATTAAGATGAATGAGCAAATGTGATGTGGTACAAAGTATGAAATATTACTGAGTGTGTCTCCTCTTTCCATCACTTTTAGTGGCTCTTTAGGGGAATGATGATTTAAGGCTGGCAGTATAACTACTCTCTTCAAGATAAAATAAAATTTAAAAAAAAACAAAAAACTACTGAAACAGATTTTACAAAGTTTGTGTGTACAGTGCATGTGCCTACACAGACCAAGTAGGCAAAACTTTAAAAAACAAAACAACAAACATCCACATAAAAAAAAATCTTCTCACAAATAAAAACTACTAATATTTCACTTTATTTACCTTTACATAGAAGAAGAATTTAACAATAACACAAAAACAAACAAATCTATCACACATCATTTAGGTCATATTATTTATATTAAAAAGAAAAAAGAAGAACCCAGCAGTCTTTTGTGATTTGTTAACTGACAAACGTTAGTTCAGAGTGAGTGGTGAGATGATTTACAAAACATGTATTCTTTCTGTTTAATTTTAACAGGCAGGGTTTGGTAATATTACCAACTTACTTCCACAGGAACCACAAAACAAGTCTGGAGATGTGATGCTCAGAGATGATGTTCATGACATCATTTTGAAGTATTTAACTTTGAAATGAAGACAAACATGTTGTGATGAAAATGAAAATCTGTTTTAAATCAAGTAAAAAACACTTGCTTTTTAGGAGAACTGACAAGAATTACAGCAGAAAAATAAAGAACATAATAAACCATCTCCTAATGAGTATGTTAACTCAGATTCTGCTGCCATACAGTCCATACACTGTAATATATATATATATATATATATAAAAAACCTCGACATTTATATAAACAGAAAGTGATCGTACACAGACAACATTAGCCAGCTACTGAAATGGCCAATTACAATGATCAGTGTTCAATTAATTCATCCTGACCCCACCCCTCATTTCAATATTATCTGATTCATTTAAATGTCTGTTATGGGCCACAGTCCACTATTTTAAGAGTCTCTATGCATCACTGCCTTCAAATTGTGAATGAAACAAGGATTCACAATGATTCAAGTTTCTAATCCCTGTGAAAAAAAAAAAAACAGCAACTAAAACATATAAATAAAATAATCTAGCATAAACCTTCAGAGAAATGCACACAAGTCAATAGAAATATAGCTTTGAATAGACTATATATAAGACTATAATAATATAAGAATATGTCATAATTTGTTTGTATATATCCTGTACTGAATATCAATGTTGCTTAGAGCTTTGAGTCAGACACCTGCCAAATGTCTGAGCCATGATAAAAATCATATAACCATTGTGATTTGTCGTTCATTAACCTGTACTCAAAAGTGGATTTGAATAAAGTCCTTGTTGTAAAGTTATCTGTTAAATGCACTTTAACTAGCACCCAGTCACTGTTCCCAGCTACACTGCACAGATCTGAGCTCAATGAACAAAGGATGTTGGATGTTTTAAGTAATTTTCCAGTTAGAAAGTGGGGAATTTAGCCACAAACGTTGATCACGAACAATTCTACAGTCCCTTTAGAAAAAAAGAAATCCTCTGAAACACTCCAGTCTAGACTCCCCCTGAGCAGTGAAGTGGGCATTTACCATCCAAATATTTACTGAGGAGAATCATTACCTCTTAGTTGGGCTCTCCAAGCCAGCTACAATATTTAGCTGGCTCAACAGCGCTGTAGCTAACATGTACGTGGTTTTAGAGCTGTTTATATAGCATTTAATGCTGGCCAAGTGCACATCCTGTAAACACCTACCAGTGAGCACAGCATGGAGGGGACAATCATGTCACAGACTGACAGACACAGTGGTAAACACTCTCACATGTTTAAGTCCTAATATAGGTTTCTGTTTTTCCACCATTTAAAGATTAGACCAAGAAAGCTGACTAAGATTACTGTCTGATTGGCACTGTGTAACTTTTTGAAGACGAGATAATAAAGATGAAGGAATTAGGGAGCCCCGAGAGCAGCAGAGCATCGACCAGAAAAGGGGCTGTTTAGCAGAACCTCAGTCAACTTCCCCAAGTAACTGTAGACATTTTATTTTGTTTGACATATAAAAGACGGTAAAGTTTAGCAGTTTCAGGGCTGTCCATTAAATCCAAAGCAAGAAAAACTAACGAGTGAACTGAATCGGAACATGTTAGCAAACCAATCCCGGTGTAAATATGATTCACTGAGAACAAATCCTTGTTAGAGAAAAAATGGTTTTTAGATGTGCAGCACATCACCCTTGGCTGTGACTTACAGGACAATTACTAATATTTTTTTTTTATGAGATGTGTGCATACATTAATCTCTTTTAGTCCTTTTTTTAAAAGATATGTCAGAATAGTGTCCAGTCCTGTTTTACAACAGTGTGGACAACACTAACAGCTGCTTCGTTTGAATTCTAAAATGACTGGCTTCAAGTTTAAAGATTCAACAATAAATAGACACAAATTCATAAAATACATATTCAGAAGTTCTGTATACATCATACTGGACTGTTTTTGGTTAGGTCATGAAAATCATAAAGTGAAAACAGACTACAGTGTCTTTTATACTGTTACATTTCTCCCATATGCCTGAACTATTTAGAACAAGATTTGGGCCTTTCCCCAAAAACTATGGTAATGACAGTGAATTAAAAATCACATGTTGGCTATGAGCTTCCTGTGTGAGGCGTGTCTGTCTTTATCATGTCAGCGTAGAATTAGATATTTTCAAAATAAAGCATCTCGAGGCACTCTCCAACCCATGTTTCAGTTCTTATGTCTTCAGTGTGGATTACCCCGTTTCCTTTCCAAACAGCTCTTCATGTGGTGCTACGTAGTCATTCCAGCAGTGAAAGGACACTTGCAGCATTTAAGAAAATCCCTTCAGGTTTCTTAGCATCTTTTCAATCTCCTTTCTCTCTCTAGTGTCCGTCTGTAGTCCTGTGGAAAGTTCTGCTTTCCTTCGGCTTTTATCCACCTCTACCCATTCCAGGCAATATATACTCCCCTCTAACCCCTTCAGGAGCAAAGCCACTTTTTCCCCAGCCACTGACCTCACCTCTTGATTTCCCCCTCATCTGCTCGTCTGTACTTCCCGTCCTCTCAGCGAAGTGCTTGTTTCTGTTCCTCTTGTAGAAATGCCTGTTTCTCCATCAGTTTTCTGAACAGTCCGTGCCTGTTGCCTAGCAGCTCTGTGTGCTGGCCACACTCGGCTATGCGTCGCTGGTCCAGTACAGCAACAGCGTTCGCATTCTGGATGGTGGACAGGCGGTGAGCGATGATCACAACTGTCCTGCCTGTTGATTGGGCGAGAGGGGCAGGAAATAATAAAACAGAAGAAGCAAAGAATCTCAGGAGAAAAAAAACAACAAACACTAATGAATGTTAGCTTTGTGCTTCATAAATTTGAAAGACAAAGATGGAAAGATTTACCTTCCATCAGACGCTCCAAGGCTTCCTGGACCAGGAACTCATTCTCAGTGTCCAGTGCACTGAGGAAAGATGGTTGTTTAGGACTTTCTTCAACAAAATAACTTAACAATAAAAAACTGTTTCTGAAGGCAGTACTCTCATCATCATTTTCCAATCACATCTACAGTGCTGTGCAGACGAGTGAATAAAAGGCCAAAAGGATAAAGATAAAGTAAAGTAGTTTTGTTAGTAGTCTCAGTCTGTCTCACCTGGTCGCCTCATCTAAAAGCAGGATCTTAGGATTCTGTGGAGAGAGAACACAAATAGTGGTGTTAAACATACAGATTAAGATTTCACAGAAAAAAAGAAAAGAGTGTAGACTAGAGTGTAGATCCTGGTTCCACAAAGTTGTGCTTTCTTCTGATGTGGGTGAACAGTAAAATATGGAGTGAATATAGTCTCAATAAGATTTGTAAATGTGTATTACATGATTTG